>JACGAQ010004009.1:0-21042 GCA_014119065.1 Orius insidiosus | reverse complement strand
CCCGCAATAGCTTATGCTTCTTTCGAATCGAGTCGCTAACTCTTATAATCTCCTTTTTCATAGCTCTTTCGTCTCCCATTTTGTGAGGTCTACTGAGTCAGATCTTTGCATTGCATCGACTCTTATAGTGTTATAAACTCGTCAAACCCTCGTCTGTATCGTCCATCGTTTATTTCACGTGTTTTATCAATAACTAGAAAGCCGAATTTATCCTTCCAGCATTGAGCGCACATCTCCTTAAACTCTTCTAGCTTCATATCTGTAGAAACGTTCTTTGTAAACATGGCTTAAATTTAACTCGTCCATTTTGAACAAGACTAGCAGATTCGCGTTATCCCTAATAAGCTGTTTAGGGACGCGTGCAAAGGACTGACACAGATAAAACGAACTTAAACCTCTATGCCTCCCTTGACAGAAGAAATCTCTTATCCTCTCTTGTTTATCCGTGATAACATCGTCGAAAATGAAGACCGAGTCCGGTTTAGCCTCTTCCGGCTGAATCACCTCACTGTTGTCCGAATACTTAAAGTACCGATTTCAGGTAATGTCTTCATCACCTCCTCTAAAAATGTATATTTCGGCTGACTCAACGACTTGCTATAAATGTAAACATTATCGAAGCGAATTCCTTCGTTGTCAAAGAGCAAGTCAGCATTAAGTTTGTTTTTCCGCACGCGCTGGGTCCTGATATGATACAACGTATTGTGTCTGGGAATAAAAGACCGTGTCGGGGGTTTTTAATCTCTCGCCCTTTAACTATTTTATCCCAAGAGCCAACCTTGAGATAACCGCCTGAGACTTTTCGGAACCGCATTGTCTACATACACACATTGAGAGTAAATGAATAATTCGTTTGTCACCGACCTTATATATACTAGACCAGACGTCAAGAAATCATTTCAGTTTCTACTGGCGAAGGAATCACATCATGACTTCCTCACGAAAACAAAGTGCTTCTTCTTCTTCCTCTACCGCTTCTTCTTCTTCGAAGAGTCAAACTCGGAAATCAAGGACCAAAAAGGGTGGAAATCTAAAATCACTCATTAAAAAGGCAAAGGATTCCTTAAAAACCGTCGACCCCACTACGTCTCTCCCGGACCCAAATCGGAGTCGCCTTACGCGTATTGAAAAAGACCGTAAATAAAAGTTTGCGAAAAAACCACGAGTTCTACAGGTGCCAAAACGGGGTGGTTTTTTACCCTTCTTATTAGCCGCGCTTCCCGCTTTATCAGCTGTTGGATCTCTGTCGGGAGGGGCTGCAGCGATCGCGAAGGCAGTGGTCACCGCAAGAGACGCCCGAAACCGCCTCGAAGAAATGAAAAGACATAATAATAGAATGGAGGAAGTCGCGCTCGGTAAAGGAGTCTATTTAACCCTACAAAAGCGGTCTCGGACTTTTTGTCTCCCCAAAAAACTTGTAATACGACTGCCTGAAAGGGCTTTAACTGATAACGATCTCTACCGACTCATCGATAAGCTTCAAATTCCTTTCTTTCGCGGGATATTTATGCGAGATTCACTTCCGCGGTCTCCACCACACACTTCCGAAACCGGGATAATTAACCTCGATAGCTCAACGGGGCCCGGGACACATTGGGTCAGCTACTATAAAAAGGTTATACCGTCTACTATTTCGATAGTTTCGGTAATTTACCTCCCCCGAAAGAATTTATCGATTATGTTTTCCTCATCAGACAGTCGTCTCTCCATTAAATTTAATCGTGATCGCTTTCAAGAATATAACACGGTAGTGTGCGGTCATCTCTGTCTATTGTTTTTAATTTTGCATACTCTAAAAAGCTAACGTAGCCTCGCGTGCCAGCTCATTATGTCGTTCACCTTGTCATTCTCAGGACGCACGTCTGTTCTTTCCGAGGATCATTTCCTCCTATTTCACTTAGACGACCGTTATCAATGGGTGGTCGGGTTACTCTCATTCGAGTCTTTTCATTCTATTCCCAACGTTGACCATCGTAATTGCGCGATAGAGATCGGCAAGTTTCGTCATAAAATCCCAGAAGGGTGTTATGAAATAACGGATCTGAACAACATCATAGTCAAACAGCTCAAAGACCGAGCGGAACGCGATAAGAAACAAGCCCCTTATTTTTCGCTTACTTTCAATCCGAATACCCTAAAGACCGAGTTGATTGCAGCGAGGAGGTTCGGTTGGGTTCGTTCCCCAGATCAATCGGAAACTCTTAGGTTTCGGAGACCGTGACAGGTTAGCCAAAAGCCCTGTAATAAACGTCTCATCGTCCGTGGTTCAGATATTCGATCTGGCGACACTGTCAATAGAATCAAATATCGTCGGCGGCTCCTACAGAAACGGTAAAACCGCTCATATCCTTCATCAGTTCTATCCGAGCGTCCCTCCAGGGTATAAAATAGTGGAAAGACCCTCGACAGTTGTCTATTTACCTCTCATAACCAGAGTAATCGACAACGTCACGATAAAAATTGTCGATCAAAACGGAGATCCCGTCAACTTTCGAGAAGAGACAATCACAGTCCGAATTCACATTAAAAAACTTTAGACCGCGCCTCCCCCGAACCCGCGCTTTGGAAAATCTTCGCCCCCCCCCGCCCTAAGGCTTAGCGCGCGGTCAAGCGCACGTTTAGGCTTAGCGCACGGTCAAGGCTTAGCGCACGTTTAGGCTTAGCGCACGGTCAAGGCTTAGCGCACGTTTAGGCTTAGCGCACGTTTAGGCTTAGCGCACGGTCAAGGCTTAGCGCACGTTTAGGCTTAGCGCACGGTCAAGGCTTAGCGCGCGGTTTACCTTAGCGTTCGGCTTACCTTAGCGCACGACTCAATCGTTAGCCCTACTTCCTCGTTTTTGCCTCTTTAACGATGGTTTTGATTTTCACCAATCGGTCAACTCCTGCCACGGAGGAGCGTTTAAAAGTCCATGATCTCTCGCGAAAGAAGCGCAGTTGCAGAAAAGCACGCGACGGAGGAGGAGGAGGAAGAAGACGTCTTGAACCGCCACGGTTGTTAAACGCAGGAAATTTATCTTTTCTTAAGAGCATCGGATTCCAACCTAAAGAATGAGCAGCTCGATTCTCAACATTGGCCAAGGAGCGGTCTTCGACAACAGTAACGAAGGTCGAATATCATACTCATTTGCCGTATTCATCGGCTAGTTTCGACCACTGCAACGAAATCAGGATTCCGATTCAACATCAAGATAACTACATACTACCGTCACGCAGTTTTCTCTACGTGGAAGGAGCTCTCCTTAAAAAGAACGGAAGCGGTCCCAGCGAATATTATACACTCGCCTCGAACGGTATAGCTCACGCTTTCGACGATATTCGTCTAGAGTTGAACGGGACGACAATTGACGAAGTGAGAAACCCCGGGATCACTACGACTTTAAAGAGTCTGACATCGGCTTCGAGAGCTTGCGCTCAAACCGTATTACCGAACGCGGATGGGCGGCGACAACAGTCGGTGGGCCGTTCTCACATAACCCGATCGTGAACCCAAAAACTGGCTTTTTTAACGCTTGTTTACCTCTAAACGGACTTTTGGGATTTTTTGAAGACTACGAGAAAATTCTATGTTCGGTATCACTTGACCTCGTTCTTATCAGATCGAGAAACGATTTGAATTCGATTGTTCCTCTGTCCGGCGTCGCCGCTGACAAGGTAGCCGCCCAAGTTGCCGAGGAAGTTCGCGTTGAGATTAAAAAGATTAGTTGGAAAGTGCCTTATGTGAGCGTCGAAGACAGGAAGAAAATTGAACTTTTATCCTACTTGGAGAGAGGGAAAACTATTTCCCTACCTTTTCGAACGTGGGCCTATCACTGCAACCCTAATTTGCCGGTGACAAACAAACAGAGCTGGCTCGTGAAATCATCGTCTCAAATTGAGAAACCCCGCTACGTGCTTTTGGCGTTTCAAACTGATAGAATCAACAGGAAGGATAAAAAATATGAGTGAGTTTGACCATTGCAACGTTGTGAACATCAAGGTGTTCCTCAATAACCAGTGTTTCCCCTACGACGACCTCGGATTGGACTTTGAAAACGGGAAAACATCGATACTCTACGAAATGTATTCCAACTTTAGGCATTCCTACTATTTGCCTCAACGCTCACGATGCTTCTGCACCCCGCTCTGAATCCTACAGCTCAGGCGAGACGCGCCAATTTTTGTCATCGACTGTTCACGACAAGTTGAAAGTCTCAAAGCTGCTCCCGTCGATATACGTATAGAAATCGAGAGCGCTCAAAATTTCCCGGCGAACACGACGGCCCATTGCGTTATTATAAACGATAGGGTTTGCCAGTACAACCCTTTGACCAGCGTAGTTCATAGATAAACCGCTAGAGGAAAACAATAATAAAAATCAGTCAGTTCCACATGAGAAGCGAGATGGTTAAGACGACTGGTGCAGCAGTGGTAGACTTTCAAGGCTTCCAAAATCCCGAGGGTCGCCGAAGTCGCCATTTTATCGTGAAAGAACTCGCCATCGTCGATCTTAGAACTGGAAATTGCGGACATTGGATTTTCCTACCACCTGCAGCAGCTGAAGAGACGTGGAAATTTCATCGCGCGAATTTATGGTGCTCACGAAACCATCATTCGCTTTCGACAGATGAAGGACATGTGGCATATTCACGTCTTCGGACTATTTTAGAAGAATATTTAAAGGGTTACTCGCTTCTTTTTGTAAAGGGGAGAGAAAAGGCTGAATTTTTAAGATCTTTCTTCCATTTGGCGGGAAATAATAAACAAATAGTCGATATGGACTTTTTACCATCTTGGCGGAAACTCGAGATCCCTAAATCTTATTTTTGCTTACGTCATCACTGTCAAAATACGTTTTTGTTGTGCGTTAGCACTCGCTCGCTTGTACAGAGAAAAAGTTTTAAATGAAACTGATGTTATAAATTATTATTGCGATTAATCAAATAAATCTGATCTTTTTTTATAACATGACTCTATTTTATGCATAATATCCCTTTTAACCTTATTTGCACTTTTCATGGGAATATCTCCTATGACAAGCTGCCTTCGATCATCTAACACCATCAGCATTATTTGTGATGAGTGAGAGAGGAAAATTACTTAAGTTTCCCGGCTAATTATTTTCCTTTATTCAGTTTCTTACTCTTGTTCAGTACAGATCGAAAATATAAAGTAAAAAAAAAAAAAAAAAAAAAAATGTTTGCTTGTCAAGTTTGCGAAAAAGTTTTCTCGCGAAAAGTTAACATGCTTAAACATGCTTCCTCTTGTCAAAAAAGAGGAGGACCCATCAAATCGCGTCAGACCCCAAAATGTGTTAAGTGCAATAAGGCGTTTTCGAGGCAGGACGCGACATGCTCAACGTTGTCCTAATCGACGCGGGCGAGTTGAAAATGAAGAAGATGAAATGGAAGCTTTACTCCTGAGGATATGTACCAAGTGTGGGAGAGCCTTCCGAACTTCAAATCTGCGTGCTCTTCATGAGGGAGACTGTCCAGGTAGACCGGAAAAAAGAGATGAATGGAAGCTCTACTCCTGAGGATATGTACCAAGTGTGGGAGAGCCTTCGGAACTGCTGATCTCCGTGTTCTTCATGAGGGAGACTGTCAAGGTAACGATAATGTTATTATTAAACCGGAAAAAAGTGAACCAAATGTGAGCACGCTATATCCCTCCCTTTCGCCAATATAGTGGAGTATGAGACGGCATTTTCGGGAAGGATAAAATCCTTTTGGATAAGATCAGGGGTGGGTGAAAGTAAAATTCTAGATTCTTTTTTTATGAGCGTAAAAGACACGGTCATTTTAAAGCTACGCGAAATTTTAAAGGAGCACAAGTCGCTCAAAGTTAATCTTTGGGCGGATTGCTTGTATTCTAATCTAAAAGAAGATAACAAAGAATTCGCTCTAAAAACAAAAAACGAGGCAATATATTTGGAAACTGACCTAGAGTCGTATTTAAATAGGGCATTTAAAAGATACTTAAAGAATCGGAAGATTTAGAAACTAAAAATAGCGGATGGTCCTTCGAAAACGTACAAGGCCTACGTCTTCGAATAAATAAATATAACCCTCTTAGGGGTTCATCGTATATCCCCCTCCCTACTTCCATCAGAAATAGGAGAGCTTGCATAAACGTTCTGAATGAAGATAATGAATGCTTTAGGTATAGCATTCTGAGTATGATTGTTCTTAATAGGCATCCGGAGAGGGTGAGCTCTTATCATGGATTGCAGCACCCCTATGACTTCTCAATGTTATCATATCCCACCCAAATTAAGGATATCAAAAAATTCGAAAAGGCCAACAATATCTCAATAAATGTTTTCGGGTTATCGGAAAAAAACCATGTTTTTCCTATCAAGATCGTAACGGTGGAAAAAGCTGATCATAGAGATTTATTGTTTTTAGAAAAAGAGGGTGTTCACCATTACGTTTTCATTAGCGATTTTTCGAAATTGATTACCCGACAACTCAACGCCCATGAACATCGCATTGAAATTTGCAAACGTTGCTTTTCGTATTTCGATAGCAGATATGGCGACGCTTTAGAACAATTAAAGAGACATAAAGAGCTTTGTGATAAACACAAGGTTGCTCGAGTCGAGTTACCTCTCAATAATCCATTTTTAGCGTTTGAGGAGGTTGAACGATGTCTGCAAGTACCGTTTGTTGTATACGCCGATTTTGAATCTATTTTGGAGCCTATCTCCAATGAAAGTTTTGAGACTCTCCCAAATACAGTCAATATTAATAAACATCTCCCTTACTCCTTTTGTGCATATCTCAAAGTAGCGGATGGGGTAAAAGAAGTTTGTCAAAATTTGCTACCGAGCGAACCGTTTTTATACAGGGGAAAAGACGCGCCGGAAAAATTTATTTCATACGTCAGAGGGTTGGCTGAAATTATTGACGGTATCCTCCGTAGGAACATTCCAATGATTCCCTTAACATCGGATGAGGTTTCCACTTTTAACAATAGCGTCACTTGCCATTTCTGCGACAAGCCTTTCCGTCGTTGTGAACCAAAAATTAAGGATCACTGCCATATCACCGGGAAATTTCGGGGGGCTGCCCACCAATCTTGTAATTTGAGGGTCCAGAATCCTCATTTCCTCCCTGTATTTATACACAATTTAAGCGGCTATGACGGACATTTTATCATCCCTCAGTTGTGCTACGATGACAAGGATGTGGAAATCATCCCTACGAGCGAAGAGACTCTGATATCTTTCTCAAAGGTTGTAAGCGAAACGATGAAGATCAGATTCCTTGACTCGTTTAGATTTTTACCATCTAGTTTGGCCACTTTAGCCGATAATTTGCCCACGTTCACAGAAATAAAAAACTTTTTTCCGGTAAACAGTAACTTATCGCTACTAAAACAGAAAGGTGTCTTTCCCTATGAATATGTGGACTGCTGGGAAAAGCTCGATGACTCCTCCCTACCACCTAAAGAGGCTTTTTTCAGCAAACTCACCAACAGACATATATCCGACTCGGAGTATGCGCTAGCACAAGATGTGTGGACCGCTTTCGGATGCCGAACATTGGGGGAGTACAGCGACGTTTATTTGAAGACCGACGTAGCGCTCCTCGCCGATATCTTCGAAAACTTCCGTAACATTACAATGAAGTCACACAAACTCGATCCGGCTCATTTCTTCACCACCCCAGGTCTAACGTGGTCTGCAATGTTGAGGTACACGGGAGTCACCCTCGAACTTTTGACGGACTACGATATGCTAATGATGGTGGAGTCTGGTAAATATTACGATTATGATCAGACAATAACGGATTTTTTTTTTTTTTTTTTTAATTACTTTTTTCATTTTTCAGGTGTACGCGGAGGGATTTGTCAGGTTTCTCATCGGTTTGCTGAAGCAAACAACCATCATATGCATGATGAGTACGACCCCACCAAACCAACCTCGTACATAGTGTATCAGGATTGCAACAACCTGTACGGGGTCGCAATGACTCAGCCCCTTCCGTATGGGGGCTTTGAATGGACGCATAATATAGATATTGAAGACATCATGACGTTGGACGACCATGGACATGAAGGTTTGTCATTATAACAAAAAGAGTTTTTAGTTTGTTTTTTTTTTTTTTTTACGATGGATGTTGATTTTTAGGATATATTTTCGATGTTGACCTCGAGTATCCATCCTCCCTCCACAACGAACACAACGATCTACCGTTTTTAGCAGAACAAAAACAACTCAGGGGAGGACAGCGTAAACTCACCCTGCACTTTGAGAGCAAGAAGAACTATGTCGTTCACTATCGCACGCTCAAACAAGCCTTAGTGAACGGCATAAGGGTAACGAAAGTGAACAGGGTGTTGAAGTTCAAACAGTCTTGCTGGCTCGCTCCCTACATTCAATATAACACCGATCTGAGGAAGCGAGCCAACAACGAGTTTGAAAAAGATCAGTTCAAACTCTATAACAACGCTGTTTTCGGCAAAACTATGGAAAATATTCGAAAAAGAGTCAACATGTCCATTGTCGTCGATCCGCGAAAAATCGAACAATGTGTTTCAAAGCCGCATTTCGCGGATCGTGTAGTTTATAGGGAAAATTTAGTCTTAGTTAAATATTTAAAGCGTAAGATAGTTTTTAATAAACCCATATATGTTGGCATGAGTATTTTAGATTTATCGAAATTCACAATGTATGATTTTCATTATAATGTTATGAAAAAAATGTATCAGACCCAATGTTTGCAGCTCCTCTACATGGATACTGATTCTTTTATTTACCAAATAGAGACCAATGATGTTTACGCCGACATGCTCATCCTAAAAGAGCACATGGATTTCTCCAACTATCCACGATCTCATCCTTGTTTCTCTGAGGAGAATAAAAAAGCCTTGGGGAAATTCAAAGATGAGATGGGTGGAAAAATTGTTAAATGTTTTGTTGGGCTACGCCCGAAAATGTACGCCTTGCGATTATTTAATTCTCCCGACGAAATTAAGAGACTCAAGGGCGTAAAACGGAACGTTGTCAATGATGAGATACACTTTGAAGATTATTTCAAGTGTCTAACTGAGAGCATCGATTACCGTCATAGGATGAGCATGTTTAGGTCCAAAAAACATGAGGTTTTTACGGTCAATGTTGAAAAAACGTCTTTATCACCAAACGATGATAAGCGCTTGATTATGAGAGACGGAATTTCAACATTGGCCATTGGTCATTATCAGTCCGATGTAGAGGAGCTGTTTAAATTGGTGACTGGAGATTGGTAATATGTAATTTGTGTTGCTTTAATGTAGGTAGGAAGGTACAATTTGTTCAATAATTATGTAATTTTAAAAATACGAGTGCAGAAATAAAGTTTCTCTCATAATGATTATTTTATTTTATTTTATTTTTCCCTCGTCTCTCTCTTAGAAATACAAAATGTGATGCCACAGAACTTATTTCGTTTTTCAAGATTTTGGATAAGAGAGGTTATTTGGACCTGCCACTGTTTATTTTGGTATAAAGCGTAGGAGCCAACATGGGTCGGACTTCGAGGATTTTTTCTTTTTTTAAATTTGAATTATAGGAAAAGAAACAAGTGGCGGCTTGTCAATATGGAGCCGACTTCAAGTTTATTTTAATTTTATTTAAGTTTTATTGAATAAAGGAGAAAAAATGTCTAGACGATCGGATTTCCCATAGTCGCCTAGAGTTTCACGAGGGAGAGGCGGGGTTGTTGACACTCTCGGTGACGTAGGAGAGGACAGGGAAGGGCGAGGGGTCGGAGTCTATCATCCATTAATTAGTAGTGATGAACAATAAGACGGCGTAGTGTAGTGGATAAGGTGATAGACTTCGACGCAGGGGGCTCGGGTTCGAATCTCGGAGCAGAAGAAAAATTTTTTATGTTGGTAGACTTGGTTAATGGTAGGCGAGGGGGGTAGGTAGGGCAGGGGAGGGGGAGGGGGACAGTGGAAGGCAGGGTGAGGGGGAGGGGGGAAAGGGAGAAGAGCTAGACTCGGCGAACTGCTGACTCTGCCTCATTTTCCACCACCTGGGGTAGAACCGGCCTTTTATATCTACTGCCCTTAGGTAACCTTTATGGAGGCTATTAGGGAGGAATCTCGCTGAATAAGTCATAAAGCCTCTAATTTCACCCTAAAAAGTCGTTATGTCGGGTGAGCTGCTTTTAGGAGTTCGGCATAAAACGTAGATTTTAGGGTGAAATTATAACGAGTTGCTTTAAGCCGAAAGTACCCTTCGGTAACCTTTTAATGGAGGCTAAAAGGGAGTAATCGAGATCCCTAAGAGTCATAAAGCCTCTAATTTCACCCTAAAAAGTCGTTATGTCGTTAGGGTGAGCTGCTTTTAGGAGGAGTTCGGCATGAAACATAGATTTTGGGTGAAATTATGCCGAGTTGCTTTAAAGGCGAAAGTGCCCTTAGGTAACCTTTATGGAGGCTAAAAGGGAGGAATCTCGCTGAATAAGAGTCATAAAGCCTCTAATTTCACCCTAAAAAGTTATGTCGGGTGAGCTGCTTTTAGGAGTTCGGCATAAAACGTAGATTTTAGGGTGAAATTATGACGAGTTGCTTTTAAGCGAAAGTCCCCTTAGTAACCTTTAATGGAGGCTAAAAGGGAGGAATCTCGCTGAATAAGAGTCATAAAGCCTCTAATTTCACCCTAAAAAGGCGTTAGAGTGAGGTGCTTTTAGGAGGAGTTCGGCATAAAACATAGATTTTAGGGTGAAATTATGCCGAGTTGCATTTAAGCCGAAAGTGCCCTTCGTAACCTTTAAATGGAGGCAAAAAGGAGGAATCTCGCTGAATAAGAGTCATAAAGCCTCTAATTTCACCCTAAAAAGTCGTTATGTCGAGCTGCTTTTAGGAGGAGTTCGTCAAAAACATAGATTTTAGGGTGAAATTATACCGAGTTGCTTTTAAGCGAAAGTACCCTTCGGTAACCTTTTAATGGAGGCTAAAAGGGAGAATCTCGCTGAATAAGAGTCATAACGCCTTAATTTCACCCTAAAAAGTCGTTATCTCGAGCTGCTTTTAGGAGGAGTTCGCATAAAACATAGATTTTAGGGTGAAATTATGCCGAGTGCTTTTAAGCCGAAAGTGCCCTTCGGTAACCTTTTAATGGAGGCTAAAAGGAACGAATCTCGCTGAATAAGAGTCATAAAGCCTCTAATTTCACCCTAAAAAGTCGTTATATCGAGCTGTTTTGGAGGAGTTCGGCATAAAACGTAGTTTTAGGGAGAAATTATGCCGAGTTGGTTTTAAGACGAAAGTCCCCTTCGGTAACCTTTTAATGGAGGCTAAAAGGGAAATCTCGCTGAGTCATAAAGCCTCTAATTTCACCCTAAAAAGTCGTTATCTCGAGCTGCTTTTAGGAGGAGTTCGTCATAAAACATAGATTTTAGGGTGAAATTATGCCGAGTAGCTTTTAAGCCGAAAGCACCCTTCGGTAAGGAACGAATCTCGCTGAATAAGAGTCATAAAGCCTCTAATTTCACCCTAAAAATTCGTTATATCGAGCTGTTTTTAGGTGGAGTTCGGCATAAAACGTAGTTTTAGGGAGAAATTATGCCGAGTTGGTTTTAAGACGAAAGTACCCATCGGTAACCTTTTAATGGAGGCTAAAAGGGAGAAATCTCGCTGAATAAGAGTCATAAAGCCTCTAATTTCACCCTAAAAAGTCGTATGTCGAGCTGCTTTTAGGAGGAGTTCGTCATTAAAACATAGATTTTAGGGTGAAATTATGCAGAGTGCTTTTAAGCCGAAAGCACCCTTCGGTAACCTTTTAATGGAGGCTAAAAGGAAGGAATCTAGCGTCATAAAGCCGCAGGCTAAAAAAAATTTAGCAGGTTTTTTTTCCCCAACAGAAGGCAGTACCAACTTTCGTTTGTACAAACAAGTTGAACAAACAGGAAACAAAAACAAATGGTTTTTATTCTTTAAAAAAAAAAGGCTATTAGCGGCAGAAGAGGTTTTCGTGTATTATTGAAAGTTACGTCAGAAATGTCAATCTAAACAATGTGACACCCTGAAAATAACGCGCGGGGCCCTTTGCAATCGTCATTTAGAAAGTCGACATATTGGCCAACTGTGGTGTTTTTATACGTAATCCGTTTAAGATGATGTATGATATTCTTTTATTCGCGGTCGACATATCGTTGATCGAATAAAAATCAAAAGAATAATTTTATTGGGTGACCTACTCATTATGAAAAGGGATTCTCAGTAGGTAAACCTGAGGGGTTGAGTAACCCCGCGATAATTATCACTTTTTATTGCTCAATAGCTATCCTTAAAGGCACTATTTTATGGACGTGAAAATGATTTATTTGTTAAGTTCAATGTGGCATTTCCAAAAACGAAATTGATTATGAACTTTAACGTTTCTCAATAAAATCTTCGATTTACTTCCATCAGCCCGCATATCATGAAAATAACGCTTTTAAATATTTAAAAGCCTAAAATTGAATAAAGCCTTCATTTTAAAATACAGTGTCAAAGGTTTAACACGTTTTTCCCCCTAAAGTTCGAAATTTTTACCGAATCAAGATTTTGAAGCGTTATCGGCAGTATGAAAAATACAGGGTTCCATGTCTCGTGCCAGATATACACAGTAAACCACGAAGACCTTGATTGGAATGTTCGCCATCCTTGTAGGGTTTCGAAATGTCTGTTGCGAAAAAAAAAATATCTAGACTTTCTTTATCAACTATTAAAAATAAGTTTTTTTAAAATAATTTTCAAGGCATATTGGGGAACCCGGTTTATTTTAAGAAAAGGAATTTTTAATAGATCCTATTTCTAATTTATGACGCAGTTTTAATAGGTTTAAAAACGTAATTTAATTTAAAAATTTTGTTTTTGATAGGAAATACCAAAAACGTAGATGGATATCCCCAACAAAAAAGGGGTTTCTCGGCAAAAAAAATTTTTATGCTAGATTGCTCAAGAAGCAGACCAAGAAATGCTCAAAAAAGCAGGGATGAAAACAACACAAGCCTTTTTTTAACTTCCTTAAAGAAGTTATTGTGATACCCTCGACGTCGGGTTTTTGGGGAAGGGTCTTCCAAACCCCGTAGGATCAATTCGAATATGAGGCGCTCCGGATACGAAGAGCGAACTCGACATCGGACAAATTTTTTAACTTCCTTAAAGAAGTTATTGTGATACCCTCGACGTCAGTTTTTTTTATTTTCAGATTCTAGACCTCTTGGTGAATACACCCATATAATTTTTATGTTGAGTTCGCCATTTTTTCCCCTTTAAATACGTAAAAACCGAAACTTTAAAATTGTCGAGTTCGCCCTTCGTATCCGGAGCGCCTCATATGGATCTACACCGATCTCAACTTTGTCTGTGGTTCCGGCCGGCCGGCCGTCCGTCCGTAGCATTTTTTTTCCGGAACACTTTACGGCCACAGTTTTCATCCGATTTTCACCAATTACTTTTTAAGAATTTTTGGTGTAAAAATTGCCACTTTTTAATTATTATTTTTAAACTTCCTTAAAGAAGTTATTGCGATACCCTCCACGTCGGGTTTTTGGGGAAGGGTCTTCCGGATCCCGGAGGGTAAAATCGAATATCGATCTTTACCGATTTCAACTTTGTCTGTGGTGCCGGCCGGCCGGACTTTTTTTTAGTAGGGAGAAATTTCGTATTTCTACCCATTACGAGAGGCACATCCCTAGGCCAAAGAGCCCATTATTTCTCCCTTGACACTTAGACAAATTTTCGAAAAAAAAGAACTTAGAAAATATTTCAAATAAAAAAAACAACCCGGAAAATTTTTGGATAAAAAACTTACAAAATTTTTCGAAAAAAAAAACTGAAAATTTTTCGAAAGAAAAAAAAACTAGGAAAAATTTTTCGAAAAAAAATAAAACTTCCCCCTTCCTTATTCTTTCCCTCCTTTATATTTCCCTCCCTTTGTTAAACTTTCGTTCCCTTATACTTCCCCTTCCGTTATACTTCCCCCTCCGTTATACTTCCCCTCGTTATACTTCCCCTCCCATATACCCCCTCCGTTTTACTTCCCCCTCCTATATACTTCCCCTTCCCATATACTTCCCCCTCCTATATTGTTATGTACTTCTCTTTAAGGAATTTTCGTTGGAAGCTCTTAAACCAGTACTTTCTTTCCTTTTTTTTGGCCTTTGAGGAAGTGAAAAGATCTTCAAACTGGGCTTAAAATTCTTCTTCAATTGAATATTGTTTTGTTCTTTTTTTTCTCGCGTAAAAGGTCAATTATAATTATGTATTTCAATGCTTTCTCTGTTACATATTTTCATATACATTTCTTTTAAGCATTACTTTCACTTATTACGTCTTCATCTATAAAAAGACTTTATATCCTTTAGAAAAATTCCCCTTGTAACATTTTTTTCTAATTTTTTTTTTAGACCTAGTTGTCATTTTAGATTTTCCCGTGATCACGCGAAACGAAATATAAAAAAATGAATCACAAAAATTCCAAATGAAGCGAATAGAAGGACTAATGGCGTATATCGGCTTTAAAAAATCGTAATGTATTCCGAGATTCCTTGTATGGCGCCAAGGTGTTTTTTTAGTTTGACCGGCCGTGGGTCAGCGACGACCTTTGCCACGTCCTTCGGGCATTCCTGGTGCTTTATCGTTATCACTAAAAATGCTTAAAAATTCTATTTATTTCTATATTAAATTGCCCTCGGGAGAACACGAGCATTTTTATCGACCTAGACATCTTTCAAAATCACCACGAACCTGATCTAAATAGATTTGAAAGGATCACGTATTAATCATCTTTTGTGAATCATAGACATAGAAATTGGGCGATCTTTTGTTTGGCGAAAAACGGAGGAGTTTTAAAAAATGTGCGGTATCTGAAGCAAATCCATCATTGCTAATCACGACCTATTTACTTTTTTTCTACCACCCACATTTTGATTATGAAAAGCAAAATGATGATCGGAAGTAATTCTTAAAGTAACGAAAAACGCCGTTTTTACACTGTTAGACGAAAAACGCCCAAAAAGTATGTTTTTACACTGTTAGACGAAAAACGCCCAAAAAGTATGTTTTTACACTGTTAGACGAAAAACGCCCAAAAAGTATGTTTTTACACTGTTAGACGAAAAACGCCAAAAAG
The DNA here is from genome assembly GCA_014119065.1 of Orius insidiosus. Taxonomy (NCBI): domain Eukaryota; kingdom Metazoa; phylum Arthropoda; class Insecta; order Hemiptera; family Anthocoridae; genus Orius; species Orius insidiosus. Next base: position 5,951 of record JACGAQ010004009.1, on the reverse strand, counting down.
TATGTTTTTACACTGTTAGACGAAAAACGCCCAAAAAGTATGTTTTTACACTGTTAGACGAAAAACGCCCAAAAAGTATGTTTTTACACTGTTAGACGAAAAACGCCAAAAAGTATGTTTTTACACTGTTAGACGAAAAACGCCCAAAAAGTATGTTTTTACACTGTTAGACGAAAAACCCCAAAAAGTATGTTTTTACACTGTTAGACGAAAACGCCCAAAAAGTATGTTTTACACTGTTAGACGAAAAACGCCCAAAAGTATGTTTTTACACTGTTAGACGAAAAACGCCCAAAAAGTATGTTTTTACACTGTTAGACGAAAACGCCCCCAAAAGTATGTTTTTACACTGTTAGACGAAAAACGCCAAAAAGTATGTTTTACACTGTTAGACGAAAAACGCCCAAAAAGTATGTTTTTTACACTGTTAGACGAAAACGTTTTATCACGACCTATTTACTTTTTTTCTACCACCCACATTTTGATTATGAAAAGCAAAATGATGATCGGAAGTAATTCAAACAATGAAAAGTGATTGGAGATTCATAAAAGGTAAAACCTTGGCATAAAACAGGCAGACCGAAACGTCGAAAATGCATTTTTTGATTTATGAACAATGAAAATTTTCGAAAAAAACGGGAGGTGTCAAAAAAATGTTTTGGGCGAGTCGATTTAATTTGTGGAACGCCGTGTGACCCAGTTGTTCTTCGGCTACTGGTCTTACTTAATTGGCTACCCCTCTCTTCAACCTTCATTTTCGTTACTATCACCCGAGAAAACGGACGACTTTAATTTTTGTAAATCAACCTAGTTATCGTTTTTAAATAAATTAATAAGAATCATTTTAATTGGTCATATGGAGAGAAAAAATCCAACTTCTGACACTACAAGAATTGAATATTAAGTATGAAGGCGTTAATAATTCTTCCAACTGGCTAATAAATATTGTAAAAGGCTTTTAGCGAGCGAGAAAAAAAAAGTTAAAAGGAGTGATTTTTTTAAAAAACCGAGAAAACTCATTAAAGGTAGAAAACGCCTTCACAAGCGTTCCGGCAGAAAGACCGGGGGATAAACAAAGTGTTAAAAATTATGTTTCTTGGAAAAGATCAACGCCAAAAAGAGTGTTTATAGGCTGAAAAAACGATTATTTGGACAATGGGCCACAAAAAGGTCCTTAAAAAAATCGTTTCTAAGGAGAAAAAGCAAGGAAACATTATCAGGCTAGCTTTCTTTCAAGACCGTGAAAAATGGCCCAAAATCCGGTAAACGGGTGTTTCCGTTGACAAAATATAGAGGAAAGCACCCGAAATACTCCTGCGCAAAAGACCCAGAAAAAATCCCGAAAATGTTAAAACGGGAATTTCCTAGGACAAAAGACCGCTGCAAGCTCCCTAAAAAGGTGTATCATATGTACGAGGAAGATCGAGGAAAACTAAGCTCGTAAAAAGGGTGTTTTGGGGAAGAAAACGCCCAAAAGTATGTTTTTACTGTTAGACGAAAAACGCCCAAAATGTTTTTACACTGTTAGACGAAAAACGCCCAAAAAATGTTTTTACTGTTAGACGAAAAACGCCCAAAAAGTATTTTACACTGTTAGACGAAAAACGCCCAAAAAGTATGTTTTTACACTGTTAGACGAAAAACGCCCAAAAAGTATGTTTTTACACTGTTAGACGAAAAACGCCCAAAAATATGTTTTTACACTGTTAGACGAAAAACGCCCAAAAAGTATGTTTTTACACTGTTAGACGAAAAACGCCCAAAAAGTATTTTTACACTGTTAGACGAAAAACGCCCAAAAAGTATGTTTTTACACTGTTAGACGAAAAACGCCCAAAAAGTATGTTTTTACACTGTTAGACGAAAAACGCCCAAAAAGTATGTTTTTACACTGTTAGACGAAAAACGCCCAAAAAGTATGTTTTACACTGTTAGACGAAAAAACGCCCAAAAGTATTTTTACACTGTTAGACGAAAAACGCCCAAAAGTATGATTTTACATGTTAGACGAAAAACGCCCAAAAAGTATGTTTTTACACTGTTAGACAAAAAACGCCCAAAAAGTTTTTTACACTGTTACACGAAAACGCCAACAAAGGGGTCGTAAAAAATTGACGTGCGCAAAAGATACGAATAGGAAGAAAATTGTCACAATAACCTATTTTTAAAAAATATAAAAAGACATGTTCGAATGATAGAATAATCGCTGATTAGTAATCGAAAAAAATTTTGTTTGAAAATGTCTCAAACGAAAGTTTGACCATGAAAGGCTGGACCTTGTCTGAGCGACACGTAACCGTTCCTTTAAAAGTCCAGTGAGAGTTTATAACTTTATTTTTTAACACACATCGAAACTGGAAGTCCGCGAGCGTATAAGGAGAAAGGAAAACATCGAAAACAATTACCGCCTGAGCACTTGAACTTCAATTTTTAAAAAAAAGTTTTGCAGTAAATAAAATGTTTAAAAAAGCTCCTGGCGTTTAAATTTAAATACGGACTCGTCTATAAGGGGTCAAGGTGCATCAGCAAAGAAATATTTGATCAGGAGTTGTTTGTAAATATCAGAATTCACTATTTTCGAGCTGGCGAAAACGTGCTTTTTTTAGATAGAAAATTTTTTCTATGATTAAATGATGCTATTTTTGAAAATCTTACATCACAGTTAATAACTTGATTCTGCTTAAACGCTTTCGACACCCTCGAGAAAAAAAATCAAATAAAATTCTCATTTTTTGTTTTTTTAATGTTGTTTTTTTTTGTTTTGTATGATTTACAGGGGAACGAGATCGAGGTTGAGGTCTAGCGAAAGCACACCATTAAAAAAGTGTAGGCTGAAGGAATGGAACTCATATGTATAACCGGTACCACTAGACTATTCATCGCTAATCAGAACTAAGGAATAAAGGCCATTTTTATTTTCATTTTATTCAACTCTGACATGGAATCCAAGGAGACATGTCGAAAAAAAAACAATCGATGAGCCGATTCTCCTTGTAATGTTAAAACAAGGCGTTATTGGTCTTACTTGGTATATCCGACTATTTTTATAGTAATTAAAAAAATTAACTGGTTTTATCCCTTTTTAACTGGTTTATACTTGCTTTTAACTATTTTATCGTGTTTTATCCCTTTTTACTGGTTTTATCCGTTTAACTAGTATTATACTTGCTTTTAACTATTTTATCCTTTTTTAACTGGTTTTATCCCTTTTAACTGGTTTATACTTGCTTTTAACTATTTTATCGTTTATCCCTTTTTAAGGTTTTATCCGTTTAATATTATACTTGTTTAACTATTTTATCGTGTTTTATCCCTTTTTTAACTGGTTTTATCCCGTTTAACTATTAATACTTGGTTTAACTATTTTATATATCGTTCTTTTCTTCTTAAATCTTTTGAGCATAGGGAAATTATTTTAAGAATGTCCATTATGACCGTGAAATTGGCTAAAAATAATGGCAATTATGCAAAAAAAAAAAAAAAGTAAAGGTCCTTTTTGTGATTTTGTCAAGGATGAGCAGAAAGGACTGATAAATTTCGCCTGTTTTCAGGGTTGACGTGAAATGTCGATACGGTCGACCGAACTTAGGTTTTTTACCCACGATCTTAATCATATCGGTAACTTTAGTTCCGACCGTGACCCTCGCCGATGCTTAACAGGGAATCCCTCAACGTTCTTGGGGTCAGGAGTGGTCAAGCAAGGACGGCGCCTGACGCCTACCAATTCCTTGCCCAACCTGCCCTAAATACTCATTTGTAAACAATCTGCGATCAATGGAAACTTACCTTTAAACGTTTCTTTTTAAAAATAAAGGTGACCCACTTACCTGAAAACATAAAAGCCATAATTAATATTTTCAAACAAACAGGAAGTAACAAAAACGGTTTTCTTATGGATAGAATTCAATTAAATTTCAAGTGATATGCTGCGAGCGAAGAATGTAAATGCCAACACATATTGACCCATAAAACTGGACAGCAGGGGCAAGCCACAAGGCCAACCCAATGCGCGATGCTCCTTATGCAATGCACAATGCCCATAATACCAGTTTCCATCCTTGACCCAAACACTTGTTTTTATTTTAAAACAAAAAAAAAATCTCCCTCCGCGTTTAACTCTACGCTCGACGGAACTTGGTCGTGATTCTAAGTAAATTGAGTCTTCAGGAGTCTCCCGGAGTAGCAAGCCTCGACTTCAAGGGATCCTTGCTATTTCGATTTTAAAAGAAAATTTTTTCACAGGAAAAAAATGAAAGTTCTGATTATTAAGCAAGTGCTAAAGACGCGTTGAAGGTCGCCGTCGACAGGGCTCCAAAAAACTATCCAATTATAGTAGCATAAGTGTTCCCGGCTGTGGCAACTCCGTGTGGCAGGTGCAGCATTTTGCAATACATTCCAAGCAAGGTTCCCGAGCATAAGAATTCACTCAGTGGTTGAATTTTAATGTGGTTAAGTTACGAAAAATAAAATAGAACACTTTTTCTAGCTCTTAAATCCATTAAGATAACAAAATTTTACAACACTATTTTCAAATAACCCAATAAAAAAAATTTATTAGATTTTTACTAAAACTTAATTAAAGAAGCAATAAAATCCCGGATATCTAATTTGTCTTCAATGATTTTGGTGGGTAAACCCAACTGGAAACACGCGTTTTTACTATTTCTGGATTCATCGTAAATAAGTTTACGCTCCTGGCATTCAGAAAAGCAAAAAATAAACACAATGGAATTTCTATTTTTCGTTTTCCACTTGCATTTTTTTCCGGTTATCAATAAAAAATTTTTAATCGAAATATAATGAGCGGACAAAAGATGAGTCATCACTGCATTTCAAAATGTTTGATTAATTGAAAGAAACCAAAACTTTGTAGATTCCATATCAATTTTTAAATAAAAGGAAAAATGAGGAATTAAAGTCGGCGTTGCCATTTGAAGCAGGTTTTTATTCAGTCCTTTCCTCACGATCTCATCTCACCCCCGTCAATGGCAAAACTACGCCTTCTTTTCGAGTTTCAATTTATTTTAAAAATAAGGAGACTTAGTAGGGAGGAAATGTTTCGGTTTTTTTTAAATGCCCATTTTGATGATGATTTCCATTTTCCGGAAGTAAAAATATTATTGGTGTACAAAATGAAAACTCAGCCACAGGGTTTTGAATTGTAGATTTTAGCCGAGTTTCATTTTGTACACATAGTAGTTCATTTTTTCAAAATTTTGAACATTTAGGAGTTTAAGTCCATCAAAAGTTGACCTTCTCCGTGTAAGAAGGTTATTGAAGTATAACCATTAAGAAGGTTAATTTTAAAGGCTTGTAAATCGTAAACCGTTACAGATAATGAAAAAATGCACTAAATAAAATCTGTTGGAAATTTAATTCTCTTTAATTTTATTCTATTTTTTTCTCTAGGACGCAGGTTTTCAAGATAAATTTATTTAAAAAAAATTATTTCCGAAAATGTGCATCCTAGAAAAAAATAATTAAGTACAATTATAGAAAATTAAATTTCATTTTTATTTATTAGGTGTACAAAATGAACTCAGCCACAGAGTAAATTTGAATTTTGTGTAGATTTTAGCCGAGTTTTGTACACCTAATAAAAATGAAGGGGACAAAAATAAAATTTCAAACGGAATGACCTTAGACGAAGGGAAGAACAATAAATCGAAAAAGATCATAAACCATAAATGACTTAATGAGGGCGTTTACATGTATATTGACGACATATTACGCGATAGTTTGCGATCGTACGTTTCTTTCGTACATAGTGAGGGCTGGCCTGGATTTAACGGGGTAATAAGTTAGCTATTAAAGGGGCAGAGAGTTAAAGATAATTATTCAGAGTTTTTAGCTTCCATGGGCTCTCCAGTACCCATTCCATGCCAAGGACACCCCCTCATTATTACAAAACTACAAAGACCTGATCTCTTGGGCTTCTCGATATCTTATCG
>JACGAQ010004008.1:0-21063 GCA_014119065.1 Orius insidiosus | reverse complement strand
CGACAGTGGAAATAACAATAAAATCACAATAAAAAGGATCCTTTAAAAACAAGTCGTAAAAAAAAGTCGATTTTCTTACTCATCTCTCTCCATTCGTTTTCCGTCTTCTTCCATATCCTTAGGTACTCTCCCTCATTTGGAACCTGAAACATAAAGAGGGGGAGAAAAAATATTTAATTTCGTATTGTTTAAAATGAGGAGGAGGTCGATGTAAAAATTAAATTTCGCAAACGGTATTAAGCCAGCTCACGTTCGGAGTCCATCTTAAGAATACATTACTGAGAAGAAACAAGGTTTCCCATTCGTATTGTCTTTTATCAGCTTTCAGTCCTATCGCACCTTTAAAAATGTTTATTTCAAAATATACACGTTTTGAACGTGGATCTTTTGTACACGAGATTTCTCAATTTTCGGACAGCTCATTTCTAATTTTGAAATAGTAAAAATGAATGTGGTCTTATGGATGAAAGAACTGAAGGAATTTTAAATACTTTTAACCGCAATAACATAGTTTCTTGTCATAAAATAAAGGGAAAATAGATTAGCTCATCATAATCACTTGAACATTTTGAAAAACATAAAACTGTCTGTAGGGCTAAAAGTAATTATTATTAAAAGTTGAAACTTTCGGCATAAAAGTAAATGGTCATAAATTCGTCATAAAACGAAACTTGAAGAAAACGGGTCGTTTCTCTCCGCGTCCCCGCCACTCCCACCTTAGTACACCATTTAAATTTGGAGGCGACATAAATCTTAATCGAATCAATCCTTTACTAGGACATTGTAAGCATTGTCTCATCCTGTATGACGAAATTATGACAGATTGCTTTTATGTCGAAAGGTGCACAAAGTTTTAAAAATCCTAATTATACTTCTCTTCCTGCAGAGATGGAGTCAATTTTTAGATTAGATTATCGCTGGGGCCTTGGGCACGTCGACCTCTTAGGGTCTATTGTGCGTCCTCCTTGCTGAATAAGAGTTCCCTGTCCAGCCGCAGGGTTTTAAGTAGCCTACAGATATCTCTTTGAATACGTCAATGGGCTGGGTTTTTCCTCACTAAACAAGATCCTCGGCTGCACCAGGCCTTTGCAATAACAGAAGACTTGCTGAGCGTTTCCTACTCCTCCAAATAGAAACATCATATGCAGTCGTATCTATTGAAGTATTGCGGAGTTTGTGTTTACTGTCAGCAAGCCTACCAAATGCGGAATTTGGTTCCGTCAATTATGACCTTGGGATGGCTTTGACCCTGAACGGAATGTGCTTTTTAAGCACCTACCTCTTCACATTCTTAGAAATGCACAGTAGGGTTAAGGGACATCGGCGGTCAGCCCTGCGTGCCCTGATATCCAAGCAACAAGGCTGCATAGCTAGTCTATATTTGCCCTTGGACCTAGCAGTTCCGCAAAATGGAGTTGAAATCCATTATGATGAATTTTTCAATAATTCTTCTCGTTTTCCTTTACTTTATGACAAGATTATGCTATGCTGAAATTACGAAGATACATTTTTATGAAGGAAGGTGTGCCCGAGGTTGAAGAATTACGTTTAAAATGACTTAATTGAAGCTGAAAGCTTTGTTAAAAAGAATTAACGTAAAAACGAAGAGTGACGCTTCGGACAGGTCTTTCTCCGCCTGCAAAATTTTTTTTTCCCTCCATAGGGTTTTTATCAAAGTTTTCCAGGTTTTTCCACAGGAGGCATCCGACACCCTCCCCTCGTGGAAGAAGGGGTCGAGTGGTTGGACAACTAGGTTAAGTCTTTACGCTACGCTACAGTCACCCTTTTCAAACAAATGACCCGTTCGACAAAGTCATGTCTTTGATGTTACCATACACGAGAAAGAGAAAAAACATTATCGGCCACATTAAATTTCGTTATCGCTTTAAAAAAGGATTCCTCTTTTTCGTTTATTCAAAACAGAAGAGAACAATTAAGGGGAAGTGAGAACTGGCTCACGTTTCATGTGTAAACTGCGTCCTATGAAAATGATAAACGCAAGCCTATCTCTTCCCCCTATTCAAAAAACACAAAGCCTTGAACCAACACCGTTTAACATCTCTTAGTAATCGCTCTTTGTCTTAAAAAAATGTTTATAATCGTTTTATTTTTTATAAAAATTTAGTCAAACATTTAGACAAAACTGACATATATCCTCGTTTGGAACATATCCAATTTTTTGGCTTACGCTAAGATAGTGGAAAAGAGCCCCAGAATGGGGTGATATTCGGAGAAAAAAATCTTTTAAAGTATCTCATGTTTTTGTTGTTTTCCGAGAGTGTTGAGGTAATAATTCAAACTACCTGTTACTATTCCTCTATTCTAGAAACTGACCGTTCTTCGCGGTTGAATTATATTTACTTATTTCGAAAAATTCACGGATATTCTAGGATTTATAAATCATATTTTATTGCTCCAAAGTCCCAAAGATTTTAGCGTTTTTCCGCCATAATTCCGTAATTAGGATTTTTAAAAATTTATGAAGCCTGAGTTTTTTTTCTTACCACGGAGGCATGGCGAAGCCTCCTCTTCTAGTACAAAGTAATGGTTTGGAGCTAGCCCCGACGAGGGACTTCCGGCAACTTAATACTTTTTCATCCCTAATATCGAAAACAATTTTCAGTATCAAGGTACCTAGAAAAAATAAAAGTCTTCGCCCCCCAGGCCAAACGTAACGGGCGTGGATACCTGAAATTTCTCCCAACTCTATTGACAATAAAATAATAATTTTTTAATTATTTAATTTATTATTTTTATTTTAAATAATTTTTTTTTCTTCTTTATTAATTCGTACTATGTGTCACAATAACTTCGCTTTGAGGAAGTTAAAAAAAGTTTTAACTTAGATTTTTTATCGAATTGATAAATGAGGTGACAAGAATATTGAAACGAAATTTGAAGCTTTTAGGAGTTTTCTCTTTCTCCACGAAATAACGATGAATATGACGCATGTTTTCGATGAGTGACATTTGAAGGTTTTCATAGAAAATTAAGTCGTCCCTCGAACGTTATTGAGTGGCGGAAAATACGCCAAGAGATTGAGTAAGAGGGAGGGAGAAAAAAAAACCGGAGGCACAATAAAGATCGTAGGGATTTAAATATCTATAGAAAAGGAGTAAAAATGAGGCCTTTTTTTGAGTATGATGTCATTTTCTCCATTGTTCGGGTAAAAATAGAAGCGAAATAGTGAAGTAAAAAAGTATGGTCTTTTAGCTAACAAGAGTTTTCGTTTTGAATAAAAAAATTTTTTTTTCTTGAATTTATAAAAGTTTGAACTGTTTTTAAGGATTCCTTGAAAACTTTTAGCGTTGAATGACGTCCATTAGCGATTATGTTACCGTATAAAGAATAAAAATTCAAAAATAAAACCTCTCAAAACTAATTTAGCGAAGAAATATTCATCAGATTAACTTGAAATACCGCACATTGTTGGCCGCCTCCGCTTCCAGGCATGTAGGGACCTACGAAGCTATTACTGAGAGATTTTCATGTCCCTAATTTATCGAATATTCAATCATCTTCGAGGCAACTCGGCAAACGGCTCGTTTAATTTATCAATTTAATTTGACATTGAAACAGGTTCAATTATCTAATAGCTGTACGAGTGGCTACGTAATAGCGTTCGGTAAATTTTTCGCACTAATGAGTTTATAGGAAACAAATGAAGAGGAAAAACATAATTTTAGATTATTGAAAAAATTGGATAGACGAAAACCGATCGATCTGTGTTGTTTTAAATGGTTCATTGGTTTTTTCACGGGAGAATTTTTTTTAATCTTAAAGAAAAATAAACTCAAAATCTAACAGAAATGTTCTTCTGGAGCTCGCCCTGACGGTTGCTTCCTTAAATATAGAATCGACATAAGGTGATAAGAAGATTTGAAAGGTGGAGAACGGAGTGACGTAGTGGCCGCGCTAGTTGGCGTTAATCAATGGGGCCCAGGGTTCCCCATATTTCCCATATTGAACCCTAAGAAAAAAGCCTTCGTGGAGAACGGACGTTCAACCGTGAGTTGTTCCGGAAAATTACTTGATATTTCATGTAGTAGGCGTCCCTTAGGTGGGAATGGGGTCTCAGTAGGTTTGATGGTAGAAAACTCTCTTTGCCGATGATAGAATCGTACAAATTGTTCCCATTTTATTTTGGTTTTTTTTTTCAGACTTCGAATATAGCGGAGCATGCGGTAAAAACATCTTTTGTTATGATTCCCAAACGTTCGAATTTCGCGATAAGAAGAATCAATGAATTCTCTCGCCCCTCTCTTAATTCTTTGAGCTGGAGTTCAGGGAATAGGGGGACCTGATAAAATTGTAAAATGGGTAAAACCTGACTGGAGGAGATACCGTATGTGTTTACTTGTCACGTTGGCTATCACCTCACGACCAAGGCCTTTCCGTCAACCTCCTTCGCTTTAATTAAACACGACTCCCCCCCTTCTTCACCATCGTAAGGCACCGAATGTCTTTTGGGTACGGTTTCTTAAGATTTATTATACGCACATTTATTTTAACACTTTGCGGTCAATTTAGAACGTTATAAATAATCTAAGAGCGTCTATAAACGTTAACTTTTATAAATTAAATCCCGGAGTTCTTTTTTAAAACGATATTTTTGCTTCTAGAATGATAAAATGCATAACCGTAGCGTGAAAAAAGTAATGGTTTCCCAAAGGAGAAAAAGAAAAAATTTAAATTTTTTGTTAAATTTATGAGCATCAAAGTAAAAAAAAATTAAGTCGCCCAGGCAACCCAACCCACAGGAAACCGGCGTAAACCCCCCAGATTTCTCCCAAATAAGAAAAAAAACTCTTATTATGTATTGAATTGTATTCAATATACTGACAGATCTCCGCCATTTTTTATAACTTCGAAATAAGCTCAATATTTTTAAGATAACTACGAAAAAAACATTAAAATTAAAATTTGAAAAAATCCAAATCGCCAAATTTGTTGAAAATTTAGAGAAAAAAATAAAATAAAAAAATTGCGGCAGTGAAGTGTTCCCGAAAAATCTAGAAGGAAATGGAGAATCTTTAAAAGCCTTTTTGAACAATATTTTTACTTCTAGAATGACAAAACACATAACTACCAAAGCGAGGGGGAAAAAACTTTTAGTAACAGTTTAAAAATTGAAGGTTGATCTGTTGAGAAGAAAAGATATTTGAAACTTCTTGAAGAACAAAAATAAATAAAATCGATTTTTTAAAGGGAGATGAGATAAGTACAATTTTAAGAGTGATTTTTTACTGCTCTAGGTGTGTAATAAATAACTAAATGATTAATAATTTCGACTTCAAGGGTAGTACAACTTTTTAGTTTAAAAAAAACTTGATTCTGCTTATGTGTCACTGTAGATTATTTTTTTTTTTTGTCCCTTGAGATTTTTTTCCAGATTATCAGAGTCAAAATTAGTGTGCCCAAGGTCATCGTTAAAGGCCTGTAATCGAGCCAGACATCCCCGATGGAATTTATTTCGCGAAACATCTCGTGTGACGGAATAACGTTTTTTGAGAGGTTCTCGGTGGAAAAAGTTGCCGCTTTAATAACCGAGTAATGTTTTTAAAATAACTCAAAATGTATTTTCACACTAAATTAAGGACAGAAACGTACGTAACGAGTTTAGTCTTCTCGACAAGTCAGATTTTTAAAGAAAAGAGGCGGCTTAAAACGCGGTCTCTTAAGCCTCCGTTTAGGGGGTTGACTGGGGCGCGGGAGAGAGAATTAAATGACCCGGAAGGTTTCTTGGGTCTCGGATATCTGTCTCCGTTCCTTCGTCAGAGGAGGGAGGTGATGGGAGGGGTCGCCTCCCACAACCATCATCAAAGGAATCTCTTCAAAGACCACATAAATATGCCTGAATTACCCCCTTTTGCTTCGCTTCCCTCCTCTTCACGAACTCACCCTGATACCAAACCAATTGCATTTTAACCCCAGGGAAAACAATGTCAAAGCAAAAAAGAAAAAAGACAAAAGCAATATACACCTCTAAACAAAGCCATGCAAATCCAAACATAAATCGGTAATTTTTTTTAAATTAATTCCATCCACTAAAACAAAAGCTTTGGAACTAATCCAATTGTGGCGGATTTTCGAGTGCGAACGGGTTTTATAGAGAATCCGTGCTTTGAGGCTGACCGTTTGAAAGGAAAAAAAAACATTTTCACTAGCCTAGGCAAAGTCGCCAGTTTTTGCATATAAAAAAAATTGGCGTTACTAGAGTTGGAAAAAAAGACTGTTGAACCCAGTAAAACTGCTGACGGAAGGCTGGAAGGCTGCAAAGTACCACAGTAACCCATATGAGCGGCAAAGATCACTAGATCACGGTTTGGAAGACCCTTTTCAAGAGACAGTACTATGGAGAGTGTCACTTTGAGGAAGTTAAAAAATTGACTGTTCTTAAACCGGGTTTACGTATCCTTGTTTATAGTTTCCCTCTCAAAAACAAACACCTTTTGAGGTAGGTTCTACGATTTCTCGGGCAAGTATTTCGTTCATTGCCTTCACCTCGGGTAAAAACGCCCTCGAGGACGTAAAACTTACTTACCATAGTACATAAATAACTATTTCTTTTCGTCCTCCCAACAAAAGAATTTACTTAATTAAAATTCGTAATTAGGTTTTTTAAATTATTTTTTCTAATTATCATTAAAACACTTTTAATCCACGTTCTTAAATAAAAAAAATCTCTTAAGAAAAATGAGGAAATCAATACTTTAATTTTTTAGACAGAAAAACAAAAATGTTATTATTGCGTGCGAAAGTTAAAGCTATCTTGATGAGACGTTAGCTTTTGATTTTTTTTACGCGAAAAAGCAGATTTCTATCAGAATATCCTGTTGAATTTTTTTTAAATATTTCTATTATAAAAATGTTACGTAAATAATTTTTTTTGTTGACTCAGCAAAAATAAGGTGGAAGACACCTTTTAAGATTTTTTTTCATCTACGCACGTTAGAGAATGAAAATAAAGGAAAAAAGAAAAGTTTTTCGTGCTATTGATTTTTCACGATGAATTTCTTGTTAAATAAGGAAACGTAAAAACACCGTTTTAAGTGACTGGATGGACCCAGGCCAAAAATTTTGTTTCTATTGGCGTTCGTATTATTATGAAATATGGGTCGGCTCTGTTATTAAACGAGAGGACACGTCTTACGCGAACTTTGATCTTGACCAAAAATACACGAGAAAAAAAACTCCCCTTTTAAATTTTTTTCGCACCCTAGTTTAACTTTATATATTGTCGCCAATAAAAAAGACCCTATTTTTCCCCTCGAAGTTTTAAAATACCGAATCGAATAAATTACTCCGACGGGGCATTCACACGTTAAAAGCCATGAAAAGTTGACCCGAGGGAAAACTTTAATGTTTAATTTGTGTTTTGTCAACAAGAACCGGACAACATCCCTCGCACATAAATTAGCAAAATGTGACTTAATTATAATTTAGAGCCCCATAATTGTTTATCAAACTCCTCTTATTTAACTTCAACCTCAATAAAGGTAAGAGCATAAATAAACAAAAGTTCGATGTATTGTCGACCAGAGAATTTAATACCGTATTTTAACCCAGGCTGGGGTTAACCATTTTGCATGGTTTAAAAAAAATTGTTTTAGTTAAAGTTCAAAGTTTTGCCAAGATTTTCGTACTCCAGAAATCCCAGTTCCGGATTTTGAACTTTGGAATTTATGTTTCCTGATAAAGTTTTGGTATCTTAATTATAGAACGTCCGGTATTTTCTGGGTGCTGCTGATGTCGAAGTCTTTAAAATCGGTTCAGTGGTTCTTGGTTTATCAGTTTTTTTTCTATCTTATCTGGCCGTAATTATTTTAATCTTTTTTCAGCAGATCAGTGATTTAAATAAAGTAATTTGAACTTTTTATATAAAAATTTCGCTGTTATTTTTTTTTCTTTTAAAGAGTATTAAGATTTATCGTTAAGAAAAATTAGCCAAAGATATTAAAGTTGTATTATAGTCTTGGCCTCTTCTGCAATATTAAATTATTTTTAATTGTTGTTATACTTTTTTTTAAACATTTAATATTTTGACGTAACACTTACGGTAATCGTGATTTTTATATGGGAGACGACTGCAGCGGATCGCCCTGCCTGCGTCAGTTTCCGGTAAAAGACTGTTCGCCGCACCGCCGATCGGAAGCCGAGCATGCGCTCTAGCGTTCCGAAATATTTACGAATCTCTTTTTTTTTTATAAATTAAAAGACGCCCGTGGAACGGAGGGATGCAGAATAAAGAAACGCGATAAAAAAATTTTCTAAAAACCTGTTGATTTAGTGAGAGAGAAAAAAAGATAAAATTATTGATTTTTCGTTTCTGAAATGGGACATCCCCAAGGGGGACGTTCGCGTAAAAAATTTGGCTGAAGACGAAGGGCCCCTAATTCCTACTTATGCACGCTATCATAAACCTTACTTTTTACGGCCACTCTTTTTTTCGTTACACTAAAAAAGATTTGATTTTTCTAAAAAGTCAGCGAACGTCAAACTTTCGCCCTTTTAAAACATAAAACCTCTCATTTTTCTCCAAATAAAAAGGTTTTATACACCTTTCCAATTTATTAAAAGGAAGATTTGTTCACATTTTATTTATAAATATTTTTAGGTAATAAATAATGTTTATTTACACATTCAAATGATTAGAGGTTCAAAAACATTTAGATAAGAATGGAATAATAATAGTTTAAAAATTTTGATGACGTCATTGATAATATGATTGGCTAAAAATACGTTTTTGAAGATTTTGACCCGAATGTACAATTTAAATTTTAGACAGGGAAATATCGTGTTTATATAATTGATCATTTTACACGAAAATGTTATGATTGAATTACGAAGGGGGGTTTACATAAACGGAATTTTTCTGCCTTGGAATGAAGTTGAGCCGAATACCGTTCACGGGAGCTAATATGAACGATTTTGGATCGAAGGTGAGGGGGTGGACAGTCTTTTCTGATGGTACGATCACGTAGTTCGTGAGGAGCTGTGCTAAAGCCAATTTCATTTCGAGCATCGCGAAACGTTGGCCTGAAAAAAAAGTGATATGAAATTGATTTATAGAGAAGTCCTACCTATGCAATACGTGGTCCAGACCCAAAAGGCATATAAGTGTAGCTTTTAAGTATTTCTTTGTCGTTGAATCTCTCAGGTTTGAATTCATAAGGAGATGGATAATAATTAGGGTCGTGATGTAAAGCGTAGACAGGTATGACAACCATAACTCCAGGCTCAATGTTAACGTCTGTTCCCGGTATAGTATACGTTTTCGTGCAAACTCTAGATAATCCACTTACGGGAGGATAGAGCCTCATTGTTTCTAGAAATAACGAAATAAGTTCAAGGTTTTTAAGATTCAAAACCTGTTCTATCAAGTTTATCGATTACCTAAGAGTACGTTTTCGAGGTAATTCATTTCGGAAACCGCTTCGTATGTCAAAGAGCCGTGCTTTACAAGGAGTCTGTTGATTTCTTCGAGTGCTTCCTCTTGACATTGTTCGTTTCTCGAAAGTTCGTAGAGGCAAAAACTTATGGTTGTCGATGATGTCTCAAATCCAGCGAGAAAAAAGACGAAAGCCTGCGCCGCGATCACGTTTTCTGTGATTACTAAAAACAAAACCTTTGTAAGGGTAAAACTAATTTGAATACATTTGAGGAAAAATTGTAATCGTCTTCATTGTCTCCGTAGAAATTGCCGCACAAAAGAGCGCCAAGATACTTTGATACTGAAATTCTGAGATACTTTGATGATTTAAGACAGATGTGACCTTTACTTCGTCAGGGGCAAAAGAAGAATATAATTATGATATCGCTGGCCAGGCCATAGAAATCGTTTCTTGTAGCCGAAAAATTGCCATATATCAGCCGAAAAGAAGATTTCCCTGTGGAAAATCCTATTTGAAAAATTGGGGAGTTTCTTGGCCTAATGTCCCAGAAAAACTCACCTCAATCCAAAAATGAAGTCTTTAGGCCAAAAAACTGAGGAAAACGCCGGAAAATTTTGTAAGAGGTGGTTTTGGTCGAAAAATTGTGATTTGTCGTTCCTAAAGAAAAAAACTCCTTAAAGAAATCGGGTGAAAAGGGGGGTTTCTTCAAATGATCAACAAACACCCTCGAAAAACTTGTTAAAAAAAGGGGGGTTAAGAGGTGTCCTCGGCTTTATAAACTGAGAAACCTTGCTAACTTCTGAAAATGCGGAAAATAGGGCCTTTAAATTTTTAAAATGAGCACCCTCATATCATTTAGGACATCGGACTACTTAGTTACCTTGACTTTTACAACAATTATTTCGTAATTATGTAAATAAAACGTACAAATCTCGTCTTTTCCTGCGGCTTTTTCAAAGTCCGCCTTTTTCAACTGCATCATCAATTGTAAGAAATCGTTTCTTTTCGAATCCGTCTTCTCCCTGTATGAAATCGTCTCGCGTACCACTTCAGTGAAAAAGGTGTTGATCTCATTGGGAAATGTACGCATTTTTAAGATGTCAAAAAGCCAAGGGACGAAAGCCCTCATCGCTTTGGCCGCCGCCGCGTATAACGAAGGCTGAAGAGCTTTTTTACCCATTTCACGAAAGACGGAGTCTCCTGGAAAAAAGAAAATGTGATGTCCAGAATGATGGATGTGTTTTTAAGGAGTACCTGACATGGCGTTAAACTGAAGACCGAAAGCGACGGAGCCGATGACATCTGTCGTAAATCTTGCTGTTGTTTCACGAACTTCTAAAGTTTGCCCCTTTTTAAGTTCGTCCTTGAAAAAGAAAATTACCGATCGATCTATTTTTTTAGTTTACCTTAACAAATTGATTCAATTTGCCGGCAGATTCGACCAAGAGAGGAAACATGTTTTTGATTTTCCCTGAGCTAAAAGCAGGAGTTAACTTATTCCTCAGAAGGCGCCACCTTTGACTTTCAAGATTGACTAAATGACCGGTCAAAGGTTCTCTCTCTTCGTCAATATGAAACCCCCGGTCCATAAAATGTTCGAAGTCTTTGACCAAAATCTGTTTGACGAGCTCCGGATCCCTAATCAACAACGAGGGTATACGAAGTTGATAAATCCCGACGAACTTTTCATTCGGGAAATTCCTGAAAAATTAATAATAAAACGCGTCCAGACAGGTTTTCAATAAAAACTCACCAATATATTTCTTGATGGCATGCCCCGGGGAATTTTCTCAATAAAGCAACATCTTTGATGTTTCCGAAAAGCGCCGTCGGCTCTGGAAACGCCACTCTTTTCTTCTTCCAATAATCGAAGGTCCATGTAGCGTATACATAAAAGAGTACAGGAAGAACTACAGCAGCGAATATGAAAAACATTATATTTTTAGTAGCGCGCGAGAGTCAGGTGAAGACTGAAGGAAAATGAGGGCTCCGCCGTCCTTGGAGGTTGTTGTATTGGTCCACCGTGAAGCAACACCATTCTACCATTGCACAAAATTATTAATGGCAAGTTTTAAGTTACAAAACACGTCGTTTGGAGTTCAAGCGAATTTTAAGTATACACTAAACTTTTTTTTGTCAACTGGAGCTTGACGTTCATGCTTCTTATAAACTGAAATTATGTCATAATTTGCGGGTTGGGGAGAAAGAAGGCAGCGTTCCGCCTGAAAGTGACATCTATCTAATTACACCTCAATGTACGTACTTATTTAATTATTGGTCCCTTTTCCTGTATTTTTAATACACGCATCTTTTCTCCCCAGATTTTTAGAAATGCCTCTCCGGTAAACTGCAATCCGGTGCCAGATGACGAGTTCTCACTAATTTTCTATTCCTGCTTTTCGCAGTTTTTTTTTCTGTTTCTTCAGAATTAACCATCGAGTATAACACCAAACTTTTTGAAATCTATGCTTTCCTCATCGCGTTAGAAAGGGGGAAAAAAGTAATAGTAAAAAGCATTTCGAAGTCTCCTCGTTCTCTTCAGCAAAGTTGGCCAATAACCATCAAGTTCAATGCCAAGGATCTAGGCTGAAGAGAGTCAAGAGTCAAGAGGGTTCAGATATGAAGGTGGTGAGATCTAACGGTAAAGCGGACAACTTTAGCAGATTTGAAATTTTCTGATCCCTAGATTAAGTCGTGTTTGTTGTTTTTACCCTAACAGGGTATTAGTTGGAATTAATAAAATTCCTAGTTTTTTTTTTTTTTTTTTCGAAAAACTTTGTAAGTTTTTTTTGTCCAAAAATTGTCCGGGTCTTCCTTTTTTTGCGCTATTTTTTTTAAATTTTTTAAGTTCTTTTTTTTGAAAATTTTTCCAAGTGTCAAGGTAGAAATTATGGGCTCTTTGGCCCAGGGATGTGCCTCTCGTAATGGGTAGAAGTATGAAATTTCTCCCTACTAAAAAATTAATAATTAAAAAGTGGCAATTTTTTTACACCAAAATTTTTAAAAAATATAAGTAATATTCTTTCTCCCTCTGTAACTTTTAATAGCATCCAAAAAACGTTCCCTATTTGCGCGATTACGCATGAACCAAAAACCCTATAGTAAAAAAAATATAAGGAGTAATTGGTGAAAATTTGGTGAAAATCGGATTAACGGTAATTTTTAAAAATTTTAAACAGACATATCTCCGCCATTTTTTCGAAATTCAAAAATCGCCCTCGTTACATTCTTCTTCACCGGCTAAAGAAAGTGTGAAAATTTGGTGAAAATGATGACAAAGAATAATAGTCAAAACTGGTGTTTTTTTGCAGAAAAAAATATGAACAATGTCTATTAAGGCTGTTTTTTTGAGAGCGGGAATAATAATTATTTTCAGTTTATATGATTGCCTGGTGTAAAGGCCGAGGGGTTGATTGGCACCCTTCTTCACCGTTGGACCAATCATTAGAGATAGAAGAGTCCAAGAAGAAATAGAGAAGGCAAACTAGTTTTAAAAAATGCAGAAGCAGCTCCTCAAGAACCGTTGAGGATTGCACAGCCTTCGCCTCCCCATCACCAAATGAATGAAAAGCTTAAAACAAGCGCCAGAATGCACAAAATCGATTTGAGTCCATCGATACCCTCACAGAGACTCTACAGGTCGGCCCAAAGCGTAACAAACCTCCCCCACCACTTTCTGACGATCGTTTGTTGACTGTCAAACTCCCCGGTGTCTTCCTTTTATTTTTTTAAACCGCTGTTCTCCCCCAGTTTGCCGTCTCGAACACTTCAGTTTCCGTCCACCGACCTCTATTACGAGAACGGACGGCGGAGAAATTTATTTTTGGAGCGACCACGCGTTTTTTCAATCCCTCCGGCTACTCGTTCGCGACACCCGGGAACCCACTCGTACCGGATAATGGTGAGCATACACCCGCTGTTTACCAATATCATTAAAACGTCATTTTTTCCTTTTTTATTCATCCTAACTCTCCCAAACTGGACAATATGCCCAATTAAAAATTAACCTTGTTTTTCATTTTTTAATACCCAATTACTCATAATTATTCCCTTTTTTGTGTGAGGAAATCTCATTAAAATTTTACCTTTTTTTACTCTCTTTTATTTATCTGTTTTGACATTTTTCTTAGGTTATCAATAATTATTATCAAACGATAATTTAAATCGTATTATTTATGTGTATAAATTTGTTTAAACATTTTGTGTATTTTAAAATTTTGTCTACTCCTTTATCCAAAAATTTTCATTGGAGATAAAATGGTCCTCCTGAAATGAACAAATTGATGATTTACGAAAAAACCATTCTTAATTTACGTCTTGCAATTCATTCATTGGCTTAATTTTTCGTAAGGAAGAAGAAATTGTCTTTAATTTTCAAGGAACTAAAATTTTCATATCAAGATTTTTACTTGCAAGGTCTGCAAAGTTCAATGCTAGTAATGAATAAATTTAAATTGCTAAAGTGCAAAGAATCGCTCAAAAGATAAATTTTAAAATAATTATGTTCTGATATGCTTAAGACTACAGCGATTCATATGTCATCGGAAAAAAATTAGTGGGTCCGTCCGGGATTTGAACCCGGGACCTCTCGCACCCTAAGCGAGAATCATACCCCTAGACCAACGGACCAGTTGTTTAGCTGTCTTCGATTTACTGGACTACTCTTAATAATCGAGGACTTCTTTTAGGACTTTATTTTTTTGCTTTATTTTCGTAAGTCTCCCGTACCTTGGCCTTCTTCTGAGCTTTTGGGAATAATGTACCTAAATCATATTCTTTCAGAAGACGACTTCCAAGTTGTTTAGGAATATTGATTTTTGTGGTTATTCTAATTATCATAGAAACCCAAAAAAAAAATTAAAAGAGAAAAATCTGGTCGCCTCAGATTTTTCGCCATACCAGAAGCCATCTGCCATACCTCGAACTTCCTCTGTGCCACGAAAATGTGGCAGAAGCCCCCTTCTGGGCTCAGCTTATCCAAAGGCATATTTTAAACAAGGGAGAATGAACTTAGATTAAATTTTTTTTGGTACTTCAATGATTTCCATTGGCTATTTGTAAGATTATAAACTTGAAAAATAAAGAACCCAGATTTTTTAAACAAAATTTCCTTCTCAAATCTAGGTTTTAGGAAAAAAAAAAAAGTATAATAAAAGTGTGTTTACCAATTCATGTGGCTTTGGTTCTTTTTACACAGTAAATATTTTTAGTTTAAATTTTAGTGTCTTGTCTACTATTTAAGGAAAAAATAAGGTTTTTTCTTGTCATGTCGACCGGTATTTTATTAGGTTTTCTACTATAAGATAAGTCTTTCGTTTGTTACTTACACCTGAAAAAATATAGGACAGAACAATAAAGTTTGACAGGCAAAAACCTTACTTTGTTTTATCTCCCAATTTTTTACTTCTATTTATGGCCTGCTCTTAATTTATTTAAAAAAAATTCTTTTATCCGTTGGAAGGAAAAATAAAAAAAA
This sequence comes from Orius insidiosus, assembly GCA_014119065.1. Taxonomy (NCBI): domain Eukaryota; kingdom Metazoa; phylum Arthropoda; class Insecta; order Hemiptera; family Anthocoridae; genus Orius; species Orius insidiosus. The sequence goes on along the minus strand of JACGAQ010004008.1, from coordinate 6,192 downwards.
GCAAACACAACTGGTCAAACTAGAATTTTTGCCGAGCCTCCCTCTTCCATTGGCTTAATCTTGAAATAAAAAAAAATTTCACCTACAAAAAAGGACATTGAACTCATTTTGATTTTTAAAAATTTTATTATTATTACATATTATTATTTTTTTAATGTTTGCAATTTTTATTTTTTTATTAGTTGACTTTGCACAGTATCCCGAAGCAAATACGAGTAGTAACAAAGCGAAAATTTAGTCTCAATTCGATTGCCAGGAAAGATGATAAACAGCCAGTTGGGATACCATATTCTCGTTTGAAAATCGGAGTGCCTAAGGAAACATGGAAAGAAGAAAAGAGGTATTGTTAAAAAAATAAAAAATGAGTTAATAATTTTATTTTAGAGTCGCCATGACGCCCACTGTGGCAGCGACGCTGATCAAAAAAGGATTCAACGTAAACATCGAAGATGGAGCCGGAGTTCATGCGAAATTTCGCAATTCCGACTACGAAGAAGCTGGAGCGAAAATCGTTGATAAAAATCAAGCATTTTCTTCAGGTAAAATTCTTTTATCTCTTCTTATCTACATTAAATAACAGCCAAATTAACCTTGGAATTTTTTCAAATTGAATTATATTTAAAATATTTGAAAATTTCAGATTTAATTTTGAAAGTTCGACAACCTATGGAGAATGAAATAGAGCTATTCAAGCCTAATACGACTTTAATCTCGTTCCTTTATCCTGGTCAGAATAAACCACTTATCGATAAACTCGCTTCTAAAAAAATCAACGCGTTTGGTAAATATTGATCCTCTTTAGTTGAGAGATTCTCATGTTTTTTTTTATTTATATTTTTTTCTGAAGCGATGGACTGCATTCCGAGAATTTCCCGTGCTCAGGTTTTTGATGCTTTAAGCTCAATGGCCAATATTGCCGGTTATAGAGCTGTCGTTGAAGCCGCTAATCATTTTCCAAGGTTTTTCGCCGGTATGTTAATCTAGTTAGTTTATATTAGACAGAAAGAAACGTGATTTTTAGGTCAGATAACTGCGGCAGGGAAAGTACCTCCGGCGAAAATTTTGGTCATCGGTGGCGGTGTCGCTGGATTAGCTGCTATTGGACAGGCTAGAAATATGGGAGCGATCGTTAGAGGTTTTGATACAAGATCTGCAGTTAAAGAACAAGTTGAATCTTTGGGTGCAGAATTTTAGAAATAAATATCAAGGTTAATTAAATTTTTAGTTATCCATTTATTTAATTAAATATTTAGGAAGAAGGTGCTACAGTAGGTGGCTACAGTAAAGAAATGTCCAAAGAATTCATCGAAGCCGAAATGGCCCTTTTGCTAGGCAAGCGAAGGAAGTTGATGTCATCATCACAACTGCTTTGATTCCTGGGAAAAAAGCTCCAATTCTGATCAAAAAAGTAATGTCAAACTTATTTTGGATATATAATCTGTAATGTTTTTTCAGGAACACATTGATATGATGAAACCTGGCAGTGTGGTTGTCGATTTAGCCGCAGAAGCTGGCGGGAATATAGAAACGACAAAACCAGGGCAGATTTATACCTACAACGATGTGACTCATATCGGAGTCACTGATTTACCTTCCAGACTTCCTACGCAGAGTTCAACACTTTATGCGAATAATATATCAAAATTTTTACTTTCTATGGGAGAAAAGAATCATTTTAATATTGATTTAAAAGACGATGTGGTTAGAGGCTCAATCGTTCTTCATAAAGGAGAACTTATGTGGCCTCCTCCACCAATCGCAGTACAAGCACTCCTCCTCCAGTCAAGCCAAAAGATGTTAAATTAAATGAAGTGAAAGCCATAAGTCCTTTTACAGAAAGAAGCAAAGAAGTTGCCATGTATACAGCTGGTTGGTGTCAATTATAATTTTTGGTTTTTGTCTACATTTTTTTTAAGGGGTTTCAAGTATTTTGGCTTTGGGTGCTGCATCTCCGAATCCTGAATTTTCCGCCATGGCTTCTACCTTCGCATTGGCTGGAATCGTGGGATACCATACAGTTTGGGGAGTCACACCGGCACTCCATTCCCTCTTATGTCAGTCACGAATGCCATTTCGGGTATCACTGCTGTCGGAGGACTTTTGCTCATGGGTGGTGGTTTATATCCAACAAATGCAGTCGAAGTAAGAAATTCCTAAAATTTTTTCCATTTTAATTCGTTTTTAGGCCCTAGCTGCTACTGCAGCTTTGATATCTTTCACTAACGTTTTTGGAGGATTTATCGTGACCAAAAGAATGCTGGATATGTTCAGAAGGCCTGAAGATCCACCAGATTACAACAGCTTGTTTTTAATACCTGGAGCGTCTTTGGTTGGTGGGTATGGCTTGGGTGTCACTTCCGGATATTTAGAAATGCACCACATGGCTGCTTTGGCTGCTTCACTTTGTTGTGTTGGCGCCCTTGCAGGTCTGAGCTCGCAGTCAACATCTCGCACTGGAAACAATCTTGGAATTGTAAGTACATAATGTTTGATATTCCCTCATAACTTCTACTTAGATTGGAGTAACTGGAGGTATTGCTGCAACTCTTGGGTACATGAATCCTTCTGTTGATGTTCTATTACAAATGGCCGCCTGCGCTGGAATCGGAGGAGGTGCCGGAGCATTAGTAGCGAAAAAAATCCAAATCACTGACCTTCCTCAACTTGTTGCAGCTTTCCATAGGTTTGTTTAACCATTAATGTTTTTAAAAGTTAAACAACAAATAATTTTAGCTTGGTAGGCGCTGCAGCTGTTTTAACATGCGCTGCAACTTTTCTCCATGATTTCCCAACTCTTGCGACTGACCCTGCTGCCAATGTAATCAAATCTTCACTTTTTCTTGGCACGATTATCGGAGGAGTCACATTCAGGTACCTAATTTTATTCATTCATCGGAGTTTTAGCTACTTGTCAAAAATTTGGCTCAAAGTATCCATTATAGTCAATATTTTAACAGCTCATTTTTAGTGGCTCTTTGGTTGCTTATGGTAAACTACAAGGACTTCTTAATTCATCCCCTCTTCTCTTACCTGGACGTCATGCCATCAATGCTGCACTTTTAGCTGGAAATTTGGGATCAATGGCTTACTTTTTTAATGATGCTTCTCTCTCTGGTGGCCTTGCTTCGCTAGGAGCTGCAACTGTTCTGTCTACAACAATGGGAGCCACTCTTACATCTGCTATTGGAGGTTTGAACTGTTCATGAGCATAAAACTAAACATAATTTTTTAGGAGCTGATATGCCTGTGGTCATCACAGTTCTGAACAGTTATTCTGGATGGGCACTTTGTGCAGAAGGTTTTATGCTTAACAATAATTTGATGACGATAGTTGGAGCCTTGATTGGTTCATCTGGTGCTATTCTTTCATACATTATGTGCAAGGTAATAAAAATGAGATATAGAATATTTATCAATGAATTTTTTAGGCCATGAATAGATCTTTGCCCAATGTAATTTTGGGTGGTTACGGAACATCTTCAACTGGAGGCGGAAAGCCGATGGAAATCACTGGTACGCATACTGAAATTAATGTCGATGGCGTTGTCGAACTGATCAGAAATGCGAAAAATATTGTTATTACTCCTGGTTATGGTCTTGCTGTTGCCAAAGCGCAATATCCTCTGGCGGAAATGGTCTCAATATTGAAGAAAAAAGGGAAGAAAGTTAGATTCGGAATTCATCCTGTGGCCGGACGTATGCCTGGACAGTTGAACGTCCTTCTGGCTGAAGCAGGAATACCTTATGATGATGTATTAGAGATGGAAGAGATCAACGATGACTTTTCGGAAACTGATTTAACTCTTGTGATTGGCGCAAATGACACCGTCAACAGCGCTGCTGAAGACGATCCTAACTCAATTATTGCCGGAATGCCTGTTTTGAGAGTCTGGAACTCGGAACAAGTAAAAAAATTAAATTATTATTTGTTTTATTAATATCATTTTAGGTCATTGTAATGAAAAGATCACTTGGCGTCGGTTACGCAGCTGTCGATAATCCAATCTTCTACAAACCGAATACCAGCATGCTTCTTGGCGACGCGAAGAAAACATGTGATATGCTATTGGCCAAAGTGAAGCAATCGTTTGAAGAAGCGCCTGCCGGTTAATTTTCCTACTTCCAAATGGAATCTCCATTAAATAATTCAACTATTTTTTAAGGCACTCAATTTTTCTCTCAATTAGACTGGGGTTGTTTATGAATTTTTTATCATTTGGACTGTGAAAAGTGCCATAAATTTTATAAATTACTACATATTTGATAAATTTTGTAAACTTACATTCCTTAATCATGAAAAAACTAGCCTAATAAACATATTTTAAATAATAGTCTATTGCACTCAGCTGGTTGTTTTAGGCTTCTAAAAATTCAAACACTTTTAATGTGTGAAATACAAACCTAAAATGTGAAAATCAATGAAATAATAGAACGATGAATTATTTAAGCAACTTGAGACATTGGAACGCTTTAATAGAATTTTCTATGAAAAATAAATAGTTTGGAAAGGAAATTCGATTAATGGCGCAAACATGATGTTTCATGCATAAAATATCATTGAGCTCACTTAGAAATTGTATTTTCTCGCCCTTTCCGAAAGAATTTCCACACCGTGAATGCGAATGAGGTAAATTTCTTTTAAAATTTAAATGAGCTTTCGGATATTGGAAAGGAAGGGTAAATATGGGAGAACGGCGAGGGTGATGTCCCAGGACCTAATAAATATTTAGTCATTCCTCGGATTCCTTCACGATCACTCTTGAAATGACCGAAGACGAAAGCTCAATCGAATTTATAAAACGCCTATTTAAACTAATAAGCGTTTTGGAATTTCAAAAATACAAACGCCTAACTCTTATTTTGAACGTCTTAACTCTAATAAATCCCATCTTTTTATTCGTGTCTTGCAGCCAGTATTTGATTTATGAGCCAATATCGAAAATTAATAAACTCCAATGCTTAGTTTACTGGACCGCTGTTATTCATGTTGCTTATAATCAGGTAATAGATTATTTATATATGAAGGCAAATCGTATTTTTTAGACGGTTCTCATCAAAAATAGGAAATGCCTCGAGGAAATATTAGATGAGACTCAATATTTGTTTAACCATCTTTATTTGAAAGAAGAGAATCAAACGATTTTGAAACGATGGTCAAACGTGGGAAGTCACGCGCCATGTTTTTTATTTCTACTTATGTATTTTATACGTTTGGTATCGTCTCGATCGCTCTCTGCATTATGTTCTTTACTGGGGAAAACAAGCCTCCTTTGAATACAGTACGCATTTCTTGAAAAACTCGCTCTTCGTTGGATTTTCCAGACGTACATTATGTTCGTTCAGACTTCTTGTCTTGGTATCCAGATGGCCTTTTTGTGCATCATGGGAACGTCCATCGCCGCTCTTATTGAAGTTTTAAAAAACGAATTTGTAATCCGCGGCACCGAATTAGACACAAGGGAAAAACAAATTTACACGTATAAACTTCATTCCAGAATCATCAAGTATGCCCAGATTATTTCAAAGAAAAAAAATTTTTTTTTAGTTTAACAGGGAAGTTTAACGATATGTACGGTTCTTCGGTGGCTTTACTTACAGTTTTATCATCAATCCAGTGTTGTGTGGCTACATTTCCACTTTCCAGGGTATTATTTATATTTTAAATTATTTAATGAAGTTTTTAGCCTAATTTTACTCCTCGAGACGTCATTCTGTTTTGTACGACTAACGTCTTTCCGGCGATCTGCGAGACTGGAAATTCCATTTTGACGGAGGTTTAAAATCTAAAAAAGGAGTTTTTATAGATTTTGTTTTTAGTCAAATAAGCTTTTTGAGGCAGCCTATGACAATCAATGGTACACAAAACCAGGAACGTAAAGTTGTCATTTTGTTGATGGTCTGTAGAGAGCCTTTGCAGCTCAATTACAGGCGGTGTGTCAATTTTACTTACGAAACTTATCTCAGCGTAAGTCTTTGAAGAAACTGAGAAATTAAATATATTTTTATAGATATTGCAAACCACATATTCATATATGGCAGTTTTAGGACAATGGACATCCAATAAATTCTTGGGAATCGTAAAAAAATTAGATTCACGAATTATTTACATTAGTAAAATAAAAGATTAAAGTGTTGTAGGTTTTATGAATGTCACTTGTTGTTTTAAGGGCGTAGAACAGGCCCTTGGTAACG
>JACGAQ010004007.1:0-21085 GCA_014119065.1 Orius insidiosus | reverse complement strand
GAAACCAATAAATGCTACTGGGTGATAAATTTGTTTCTTTTTTATCAGGCCAGGCAAAGCGGAAAAATAAAAGCGTTGGGTTGGAGGTAGGAGAAGCTTTGCCTGTTCAACATTTCAAAAATCGCACGTACATTGGTGGGGCATTTTCCCCCTGATTTTTCGGAAAAAATTTGTGAAGGACCGGACGTCCAGAAGGCGCGACAGTCTAACATTCATCGATAATAACTACGGCTTTTGAAAAACCATCTCCCGAAGGGGGAAACCTTTTCAGAAAGTTAAAATACACCAACTACAGTTCGAATCACAATTTCGAGTTTTTAAAGTAAGCTAATAAAAGTTTGTAGGAATAATAAAAGTGTAAAATCGCATCCGTTCTCCGTTATCCTAAGCACGATTTTAAACAACGCAGAAAATCAAGTTTCATACTTGACAAATTCGAAAGGGAGAAAGAGAGAAATTACTAACTTCTGAAATGTCCTTGGTGACAAAAGCTAATTCTGAATTCTGAATTATACGCAAATAATACGAGTTACGTAATTAAGGCAGAATGAACGAGGAATGATAAAACACAAGTCGAACATCAAAAGACAGAAACTTAGTAAGTAAATAAAAGTATAAATTAATATAGGCGAGAGCTTCCTTTTTAACTTCCATATCTCTCAATTTCAAAATTTTAGAAGAATCTTTCTCTAGTCCCCACTTTTCAGTAGACCCTTCTCCAAAACCTTGGAGAGTATCACAATAGCTTTTCTTTTGAGAAATTTAAGAAAAAGGTCATTTCGACGGTTCTTTCCATACAGTGCGAGAAAACAACATTTCAAGGATTTATACCAATTTTCCAATCGATAACTTTTTATAATTCAATATGCGTTATTTAACAAAAAGGAAATTAAGAAAACGTAAAAATAAATATATAATTGTTTATTTTTGGAATGTGCAACAAAAGGAAACTCATTGTCCTTCACCCAAAGAGGTTTCAAAAGTTAAAAAGAAAAAAACCACAATCAACATTTCCAAGGAAATCTTTATTAACAGAGTTCGTTTTGTTTTTTTGTTGAAACAAAAACATCTACTTGAAAGATTACAATAAAAAAACAGTCGCCTGTAATAATTTGTTGATAAATAAAATATTTTACGTGGAACTGCGGAAATTTCATGAAGTCGACACTAGTCTCCAATAGGAACAATTTTAAAATTAATAAACATTTTTGAAATTATAACTATGGATAATCAAGTACATTTAACCTCACAGGTGAATGACGTAACCAACTGGAAGATAAAACATATAAAATAATAACAATCGGATTATAATGATTATAAAAGAGATTATTAGCGGATTTAAATACAATGAGGATTCGCGCGTGTTCGGATTAGAGAACACATCGCAGGGACAATTATTTGTTTACATCTTCCCAGTGGCCAGTTTTAGCAAACCTAAAATCTTCACAAAAAAAAAAGAAAAGAAAAAAAACCTAATTGGGGACCAGATCAACGCATTTATGAATCTTGATGCCCCACTGCACTTCTCGGCTTGGTGCAATAAACCCGAAATTCGTTCCACGAAGAAATCCGCAAGGACTTCGTTCTTCTTTTTTTTTTCTTGTTTTACGTAATTTACGAGACGAGGCAGCGCAGCGTGAACGAAAAAAAATAATAATGAGCCGGGGAAATATTGAAGATGTGGAGATAAATTAATCAAACCGAACAGAGGAAGAAAAACTTGAGTCGCATATACACTTCGAATATTCTCAATAAAGAAATTCAAATGAATTCTTTTCACGAGAGCTTTTACGATCAAATGAATTTGATACCTCTAAATAAAGAATTAAATTTTAAATTAAACAAAGTGGACATTCATTAGAAGCCCTTTTAGAGGATTAATTATTTATTTTACTTTTAACGCTTACTTTTAAAGAAACCATAGTGTTTCCGTTCAGGCTTAAGTAATGAAATTAAAAAAAGATCCCTAAAATTATTTATTTTAAAATACCTAATGGTGTTACCAGCATAAATTCTACACAAAATTTTTAATAAGTCAAAAATGCAATCCTTGCACGTTTTATTGGGTCGATAAAATGAAAACACAATAATTATTGTTATTTAAATTCGAATAAAATTAATTAAAAAATAACTTCAATAAAAAGTAAAAATAAACAAATTAATTCTTTAATATTATTATTTGTTAACAAATAGTTAATAAATATAATAATAATGAATAATGACAGCCTTAGATGCAAATAATTTTTCGTCGCGTTAGTTACACCGCTATCTCATTTTTTTTATCAATTTTGAGTTTGGCATGGTTTCTGATGGTAAATTTTGTGGTGAATTGAATTCAGTTGGTAATTTAACCCTGTTACCAACAGAACGTAGTTAACGATTTAGCCAGCAGGTGCATTTATTCCAATGAGAAATTAATCAGTATTTTACCCTCCTGAAAACCTAGGAAAAATGAGATACCACAGAACTAACGCGATGATTTATCATTCGCGAGTGGCCAAACTTTCAGAATACGATTTCACTGCTACCTGTTGGAAAAATCGGTCAAAGAACCCTTATAAATCGATTCATGATCAAATTTCTGTTTAGGAACTTTTCTCAAAATTTTAATATGAAACATTCATAAAATTTTTTTTGCATGCGACACAAATTTTGAATGATGTGATTTTTTGGGCTTTTTTGTTCACTGAATCGTAAGTATACGTGCCAAATTATCAAATGTGTTGTGAAACAACAAATAAGTAGGATTCGAACTCCTACCTGCGTTAACCTTGGCATAGAAATACTTTCTCAAGAATTTTTTTCCTTATTCTATAAATATAAAAATTCACACCGTTTAAAACTTAAGAGAAACCTATCAACTTTTTCCTTGATTTTTAATTTTTTTCTTTACAATGTATATAAAAAAATATACTAAGTATGTAATAAAAAAAAAAGTTTAACTACTTCCTGGAACAATAAAAGCGTGAAGGATTTGAAGTCCTATTGACTAGGCTAAAAATAAAAAAATAAAAACTTGAACTGAGATCTAGTCTAGGGAGGTTTCATCCGGTATAGACGAACGCCGATTGCTATTAAACCGGTCCTTTTGAGGACTTTTTATGGGTTAACCCTTTTTCAGAGCAAGAACGGGATGTGCCGGAAGGAAACGTATTGCGAAACCAGGACTCAGACTGAAGAAACGCTTAAGGTCCGCCGGAGAGATTTCACGATATGGACATCTATGTTCAAAAATTAGGCCAGAAGGCAATCTTGATCATTCACGGTAACATTTTTTTTAATGAAATGGTTTTCCAATGGGCGATGACCGAGCAAAAAAAACCATTGAATGCAACAATTGAGAACAAAATGAGGCCCCAGGTATGGTTCGTGCTCATATTACGTCTATTAATTAATATAAATGATGAAAAGGGAGTCCGATTTCCGAGGTGGTGACCGCTTCAATTTAATTCAGACGCTGACCGAGCGGGAGACCAAAAATAAACGCTCAAACCGCGAGGAGATATTTCACGATCAACTTTTTATGAGTCGACATTTTGAAACTTCGAAGAAAATCCCTTCCGAGTGGAAATAGTACCCAACGTAAAAAATCGTCTTGTACAGCGACTCGCCAACTACTCTATAAATAGCGTTTATTTATGGCATTCTGCCATGGCTAACCTGAATCGGATTCTCCTAAGGCGAGATGACAGATGAGGCGTTGGGAACAAATAAACCCAACGTAAATAATAACAAATGTTTCAAAAGAAACTTCCATCTTTTTCTTTGAGATTCTGTACTGCGAGGAACCAATTTGGAAGTTTTATAATCGTCAAGGATCAACGAATCCCGAACTGATTTCTCACATAGTTCCCTTTTTTTTTCTGACAAAATTGACCTTTGAAGAGTACTTACCGATTCTTCTGCTTTCAAATCAATTCCCCAGTAATTGAAGTGACATAATAATGTTTAGCTTCCAGAAGAGTGTCTCTTGAGATAAAATATTATCTTCAGCAATTTTCCTTCTAGAGGAAATGTGAACAAATCAATCAATAAAAAGCTAAACATCGAATGTTCTGATCACCGTGAAACCTGAATCGTCTAGGTTTTATGACGACCTTTCATTACACGGTTAATCTTTGATTGATGTTTTATATTTCTTTATTACAATTATAAATCATTTGGTTTTTAAAAGACGCACGTATAGAGGCAGCTATAAATTTCTCATGGCAAGAAAATTGCTCGCAAGAAGCCTTTTCATGGGAAGGAGAACGGCTTAAATAAATGAGCAATAAGCGATAACAAAAAGAATCTTAAGTACCGTCAAGCGTAAAGGGTGTTTACTCAATAGAGTCTCCAACACGTTATTAAATTTAAATTCGACTTGAATGTCGGTTTTTTCGTCTTTTTCTATTTTTATCTTCCTTTTTATACGTCCCTTTGTCAAGAGATTATCAGACGAGTAAACATTAAGGTGACAAGATGTCTTTGAAGAATTCCGAGAAAGTTGAATCTAAGAAATCTAAAAAGGAAGTTATTTAGCGGTTGGAAATGATCCAATGTATTTTGTGTTTACATAGGGAGAAAAAATGTCTCGAGCGAAATTATGAAAAAGTTCGTGCCAGATTCACCTTTTCATTCATTTTTTTTTTCATTGGTTATTTTTGCGCGTAGCTTCCAAGATTCATATGTCAGACGGCAATTTAGACAGACACATTTTTGACTAAAAAAACTTACTGGTCATCTCGACCCTACGAGGTTGTTAAGACCTTTTCAGGGGAAAAATTAAGTTTTTACAAAAAAAAAAAAATAATCAAAAAATTTTCACAGGCCAGTAAAAAATTTTAGGAAAAAATAAAAAAGCAATAAAAAAAACATCTCAAAATAGACGAAATTCGAGTAGGTATTTTTGAGACCGCACACGATTGTTTAAAAACTCTTTCAACGCTTCTTATGAGATGGACGAAAAGACTTTTTCTAAAAACGAGATGCCGAAATTATGGACTATTTTGAACCCGGTACAAAATGGCCTTGGCAATCGTAACCTTGCTCGAAGGACCTACGAACTATCCAATTTGAGTAATTTTCAGAATTTCGGTAATTTGCTTTTTTTAATCCTCTTTGGCCATGTAGGTTTCAAGACAAAAAATAAGTTAGCTAATAATAATTGACCGACAGAGGGGGAAGCTCTAAATATTTTTTTGTCAATGAAAACTTCATCTTTGCAAATTGAAAGAACTGGTCACGAGTTTTTTTACTAACAAAATTTTTTTTAAGTTTAAAATATTTTTATTTTAATAAATTCTGTTTAATATGTGAAGTGTTAGGTGTAAAGGAGAAGATCGGACAAACAGTGCAGCAGTTAAACAACTTTAGACAGGTTCTCTTATCTTGGTTAATTTCCGGGGGAGGGGGCATTGAGATAACTACAAAAGGAAAAATTTGGCAAAATAGGATGAAAATGGCGGCCGCGTGTTCTGGAAAAGACTGGCAACGGCCGGACGGTACTACAAACAACCTCATGAGTAGGGACACTAATTTCCTCTATGCGGCCTGGGAGACACACAAAACTTCTTTTTGAGGAAGTTAATACTTCAATTGGATCCGAACTTTTTGGAAAAAACTTTAAAAAACCCGCGTTGACAAGTTGGCAATATATTTTTAACATTTCGCTACCCCGGAGGAACCGTACGGAATATAAAAAGGAAAGAGAAATCGATTCGCAACAATTTATTTCCGAACGAGGTTTGTATGATGATTAGCCCACTCAAACCTTCAATTATAATAATTATTAGTCTTTAATAGGCTCGAATCCGATGAATATCCAATTCAAAAATATATAATTAGTTGTTTTGGCCTTCCATAGAACACCCTTGAAGTGACAAAAATTATATATTTAATAGGCTTCATTTTAAATTGAAATTACATAAACAGTTAGCCACGAAAAACCGTTTTTAAAAGTGAAGAGAACGCATTCGATAGATCGAAGGGCAGAATCCACATTGATTTGGCCTTAATGACCATTTCACTCATAAGCTCATGGACAATGTGAACGAAACGAGGAATCAGGAGTACCAACCTCTGCTATGAAATAAAACATACTTCACTAGTACTCAGTTGAAAAATAAAGTTTAAATAATTTATAAAATAGTTAGGAATCAACATATATATATATATACATAGCGTTAAATTAAATTCTTTTTGGACGCCACAAGCAATAGGAAGAAAAGTCGACAACAAACAGAATTTGTGGGATCGGGAAACTAATACAAACGTAGACAGCAGACAAATAAACAAAAGGACAAGGAAAGAAGTCAGTTCAGATTACATCGACCCTAAGAATCAAATCGGTTTCATCTCAACCGGGAAGACCTTGAATTAAAAAAAGAAAACTCTGAGGAAATGTCCATCGAGTCACCAGACAACTCCTGTCGTCAAATTCGGCCAAAAAACCGAAACATTCTATAACAACAATTCTTTTGTCTGAAAAGTTGTTGCCATGCAAATAATTCGATTTTGTCTAAACCTATTAAGGTCATAGCGCAAAAAAATAACGTTGAACTGGTCGGAAATAACCGCAAAATTGAAAATAGTGACCTCGACCCTCACATTGTTTAAAGACTAATTCCAAAATTATAATTTAGAAGTGAGATTAAATAAAAAATTATTTTATCTTTTAATCAGCTTACTTTTGTCAACCATTCCGCATTGATTAAGCTGCTTACCTGAAACAAAAAGAAACATTAATTATAATCAATCAATCAATCAATATTTCTTTATTTGCCTTCATTATATATACATGGCAAGAGGTTACAATTCTTTGTTAATTTAACGAAAAAATAATAGTTAGTGTGCTAACTAAGCAGGCTCTTTTTTTCTGGATGTGCGACACAAAATCGTAGAGGTGTTCCAATCCTTCCGCCTCCTTTGAAACCCGGTTAAGTATGTGGGATACTGGGACGTTCTCATCAAGGCCTAGCAGCGACAGCATCTTTGTTCTTTGGCCATGGTAAAAAGGGCATCTGAGAAGTAAGTGGTTCAGGTCCTCTCTTTCATTCCAGTTACAAATTCTGCAGATTGCTTGCGGGTTGGCTGACAGTTTGTCTCTCTTCAGACTGACCTTGGTTACAAATCTGTTTGCGCACCTCAGCTGCGCCAAGAAGCAGAGGTGGTTATATTTCAAATCATTTGGTAATTTAAACCGCAGTTCCTTATATATGTCATGGCTTGTGCTGCTTAATACTGTTTCCTGATCTGCAGCAATTAACTTATTTTTCAGCGGGGTCAAAACCATCATTTCCAGATCGGCCAGTGCAAAAGGTTTTTCGAAGTCGAATTCCAATCCAAATGTCTTTAGTAATTTATGGAGCTTAGAACACAGATTCATGTCTTCTAAATTATTCTGACTTTGGTGCAGGATTTTTAATCTCTCAAAACATAATTTAGGGTATCTTTTTTCTTCCATTGAGTGCACTCTGAAGATCCACATGAGCGACGACTTGACTACTTCGTACACGAGCCGCACTCTACCGGCTTCTAACCGAATTACCGCATCTTTGGTGTTCTTGGGCAGTTTCAAAAGCCTTTTGAAAAATCCTGTTTGTACCCTTTCAATAACTTGAAGGTGATTCAAGGACCATATTGGCGAGCTATAAAGCGTTGTTTTTTCTATGATCGTTCCAAATAACTTAGTCCTGGCTTCCCAGGATTCAAACTTACCCTTTATAAAGAGCTCGAAGACTGCTCCTGTTGCTGCCTGTCCCTTTTTGGTCATTTCACTTGCAGCTTTTTTGAATTTCAGCCTTTCATCAAGGTGGATTCCTAGGTATTTGTAATCTTTGGCCATTTCTATTTCTTCACCATTGATTTGCAGCGGTTTTTCACATTTTGGTCTTGAGGCGTTGACAAACTTCACTATTTTGGTTTTTCTTGTATTGATCCTTATTAAATTTTTTTTACAATATTCATTCAGGATATTAAGTTTTTTAACTGCGTCCATCCTCGAGCTACAGATCAAAGCTAGGTCATCTGCAAACAGTAATAGCATAATTGAGTGTTTACCGTCTATAGAAACTCCTTGCGCTCCTTTTTTGCTAAAAAACTCTTCGATGTCTGAGATGAAGAGGTTAAAAAGTAGCGGACTCAAAGGCTCACCTTGCAACACTCCTTGAGAGACTTTGGTTTGCGGTGTGCGTTGACCATTTTTAAGCGAGACCCTCATTTCGGCATTTTTGTAAAAGCTTATTAGGAGTCGAAGGAGCTTCGCATCGATTCCAATCTGGAATAGTTTGGACCATAGTGCTGAGTATCAAGGAATCAAAAGCCTTTTGGAAGTCTACAAATAGAATATAGCATGGCGATTTGAGCCTGATGGCGTTGTGGATGACACTAGTGATTACAAATAAATTATCCATACAGCTCTTTCCTTTCCTGAATCCAGCTTGATGTTCATGTAATAATCCCGAGGCTTCGCACCATGTGTACAGTCTATGTTGTATCATTTGTGAAAAGATCTTGGCAATACAGTTTATCAGGGCTATACCACGATAATTTGTGGGATCTAGCTTGTCACCGCTCTTGTGCAGCATTATCATGATGATTTCTGACCATTTAACTGGTGGGTCTTCTGAGATTAAGACTTTATTAAATAGGCTTAAGAGATATAAGTGCCAGTTTTGAGGGAGATTTTTAAAAAATTCAAATGTGATGTTGTCGCATCCAGGTGACTTGTTATTTTTGCATTTTGCGAGACTTGCTGTATATTCTTCCTGGGTGAATGTTGTCGATAGATCTGGATGTGTAGTGCCATAGAATGTTATTGGTGGAGAGCTATGTTTTTTGTAGAAATCATCAAGGTAACGGGCCCATGTGTTGCCATCTATTGGGTTGAAAGAATCGTTTCTCCTAAATTTTTTGACAGTACCCCAGAAGGCTTTGCTATCTTTGACTTGGTTAAGGTTAGCAATCATCCTCCTTATGTGCTCCTCTTGCTTCTGTGCTAGTATATTCTTATAGTCCTGCTTTGCCGATATGTATACTCTTCTTTCTTCATCTCTGTACCCCTTTCGTTTAAATTTTCGTAGGGCTCTTGCTACAATAGACTTATTTCGTTTGCACTCAAGGTCAAACCAAGGTGAAGGTCCCAGTTGATATCGCTTTTGTAACACTGGCCTGGTGCTTTTTGACATACCTGCATTTTTACTAGCTTTGAATATTTCCTCCACGAGCGTTAGGTAAAGATCTGTTGTATTCGAGGTTGCCATATGTTGACCTCCCACTTTCGGCGAGTACTGGAGAGAATGCTGATATTTTTGGGCCGCCCTAGGCCTCCATTGTAGAGTTATCATAGATGTATGTGTCTCCATGCCTGAATTTTCATTTTCATCTTTGGGTGATCCAGCTAATAAGACTCTTATCGGGAAGTGGTCCGAGCCGCATTGGTCGTCTAGAACTTTTAGATCTAAAATCATATAAAGATTATTTATGTCTGACCAGACTAAATCAATAACTGAGTCACTATTTTTAATGTTGTTATCAGAATGCGTAATGTTACCCGGTGCATCAGATTTGCTTCTACCATTTAGTAGTATAAGCTGGGCTTCTTCAAAGGTGTCGACTAAACTTCTTCCCCTTATCTACTACTGAGTCATGACTGTTTCTCTGCGATGAGAAGGCTGTTTGGCTTACCAGGTCTTCGTCGACCTCGTTAATGTTCCCAACTCTGCCATTGAAATCTCCGCCTACAATTAATTGTGCTTCGGGGTTGGTTTCCCTTATCTCCTCTATGGTCTCACTCAGATCCTTCAATTCCCTTGACCAGTTTATATTGAGCTGTGGTAGATACACTAAGCCTACTATAAGCGGTTTGGTATCACATTTGAGAATTTTAACAAATAACCAAAATTTGGTACTCGCCAGCTTCTCTACTTTTAGCCCCGTTCTGCAAAGAAACAGCAATCCCCCACTGGCACGACCTCTGGCTCCAAATCTTACGCCATTTACTGACACAATATTGAATTTATTTGCGTATGATGCCCTTGGATTTTCCATGAGCCAGGTTTCGCAGCAACCCAGTACGTCAAAATCTACGTCAGACTGCAACAAGTTAGTTATGTTCTTGAAACCGTGGCAGTTCCAGAATATGACACTTTGGTTTTCTTTAATAGCAGTACTTGTAACATTCGGTGGTCTTTTGCTAATTGACTTAATTCTCTTCACTGACGTGTTCGATTTAGCCTTTTGTAAAGACTGTACCATTTTTGGCAAACTTGTGTGCAGTTTATTACCGATTTTCAGTTCATTAGCTCTTTGAATTGCCCTTTTACCACAATTTTTAAGTTCCTTTGCAATCTGCGCGATTTCTCTGTTTTTCTTCCGCTCTTTTTTTGAAAAGTCGGGTCGAACGAACACACCAGAGCCCTTAAAAAGGCGACATTCGGCCAACAGTCTACTTGAGTCACTTTCATCTCTAAATTTGGCTAGGACAGTACCTTTTCCGTAATCGAAGGCGTATAATATTGATGATTCTGTAAACGAAGGCTTGAATCGGATGTTTAGGAACTTAGTTATGGCTATTTTGAGTTCGTAAGGCGAGGTAGAATCCGCTGGGAAATTGAAGAACATCACGTTCTTTGAGCGTTTATTTTGTTCCCAATAGGGTTTAAATAATTGCAGTCGTTTTCGAAGTGGGCTTAATTCCCTTCTCAAGATGTCTCTTTCTGATTTAAGTTGGGATAATTCTGCTTTCAAAAAGTCCAGCATCCTGTTATTTATTAAACAATCTACCTTATCATTTAACCGGTTCAAAACATTGTTGATAGCAGATAGTGTTCCGACTTCGTCAGGTTGAGCAGTCGAGGTTGGGTGATCCAACGAAATGTCCCTGTTTTCCACATGATTCTGCTCTCCCGTTTCCCCTTCTCTTTCACTAGAGTTGGCGAAGGCATGATTTTTCCTGGAGCAAAGTCCACTTTTGTACTACTTTTCCACCTTTTTCCTTTCGAAAAATAAAATCGCCCGAAGCAGCCAATATTTCGACTAAGAACGCGATTCTTAACACGAATTATGAACTACTTTTTATTACGATCCGATATTTACACGAAATCTTAATACTGTACAGACGGTTCAAAACATACAACCGTGTAACAGCCCTCAACGTTAACCGAAGTCTGGGTTACTATTTATTGTTTTTCCTCTTCAATAACAAACTTAGGACAAAAACCTAGGCTCCACATTTAAAATTTTGATGCGTCCGACCGCTTTCGACGATCAGCCTATTGTATTCTGTTCTTGCAACTACTGGACATGGGAACAGGCACATTTTAAACTCGATAAAGACCACACTACCCAGTCGACGAGCTGAAATTTACCAAATACTACTAGGAAAAAATCCTAGACTCCACGTTTAAAATTTTGATGCGTCCGACCACTTTTAACGATCAGCCTATGGTATTATGTTCTTGCAACTACTGGACATGGGCACAGGTACATTTTAAGCTCGATAAAGACCACACTACGCACATTTTAAACTCGATAAAGACCACACTACGCATTCGACGAGCTGAAGTTCGCCACAATACTCGGAGGCAAAGTCTGGAGCAGTATTGTGCCAGAGAATCGCCGTCCGTGAAGCAGTTCAAACTCTCTCCATTGCCCTCCGATCCGGACCGGACGCATCTAACCTTTGACAACCAATCCCATTTACAAATCCCGGAGGCACATCACTATTACCCTGAAAATTTTGTAAAACCAAAAAATCAAGGCTTCAAATTGTTCTGGAAAAAGCGACGGACGTCCATTAGGCGGAGGCATGGGCACAGTCATTCAAACTCGATAATGACTGTACGGTATGGATGGCAAAACTATCTATGTATCAAGATTACATTACTTTTGGTTCCTTGTGAACGTCATTGTGCTCCAGGATCTATGGAGGGTATCAAATATCAGGCCGCTTCGTTGGGTGTACTACTCCGTTTGTTGCTTTCTCAAATTGTGCTGTGTTTGTTCAACAGCTCGATGAAATTTCCTTTTTATGGTTTCTTGGATATAAACTCCCCGTCAAAAGTATGGGGTTTTCCGAGCTGGGTCCCGAGTGGTCTAGCTGGGTCCCGTGACCTGTAGAGGGGAGTACTAACTGGGTCCGAGGAATTTCAGAGGGTTATACTAGCTGGGTCCCGATGGTGGACCTTTTGCAATGGGTGCAGTAGTCGCAGAATCAAACAAATTTGTATACTTTTTTCCTTTCACACCCCTGGACCCCAAAACCACCCTTAACTCAAAAATTTATACATTTGGTGAATCGGCGGCTTGAATCAGACCAGCAGTTAACGTACTTTACTTAGGGCCTAAACTGCGAATCTCTCAAACCTTTCATCCTATCGCTTTCGAATCTTATCCTGATTCTGACTGTAACCGGTTTTTTTTTTCAAACTTGTCAAAAAAAAAAAATTTGGCACCAAAATTCGGATTCTGGCGCAAAAATTTAAAATTTTAAGATCGACCCGAAAATCTTATGTTGGAACCATGCTCATTTAAATTTTCGGAATTAAAATCGGTTCATTTTTACGCGAGTGAGACTAGTTTTAAATTTCGAGTTTCTGTCTCGCTTCCTCTCGTATCTTCTGTTTCGCTGAAAAACTCCACACTTGTCGCCACCTTTCGCCTTATAGTGTTATGCGGATGGCTAAGAAAGATTTAAAACTTGACTTGGATCAGCTGGATGCAGTGAATTTGAACGTTGGCTCGTCATTTTATCTTCTTCAATTTTCTTACGCGAAGGCACGATTATCACTGGTAAAGTTGTGTTGGTTTTGTTCTTCGGTGTTTTCATATTTTATTGTTTATATTGAAATTAAATAATAAAAAAATCTACCTAAAACTATGAAATATCGAGAACAATAGCCGGACCCACCTAGTACTTTTAAATTGACCCCTCGGACCCAGTTAGTACAGATTATAGTTAATCTTCTTATGACCGGACCCAGCTCGGATAAGGCCAAAGTATGTACTGATTACTGAAAATATATGACCCAGGGAGCTTAGGGCACACAGAATATTTAGATACAGTTAAAATAAAGAAATTTATTCAGAAAAAGTTATAAAAATAATGCCAAATAAAAAACAAAACGAAAAATGACTTTATTAATGAAACTTGTCAACAGGCGTTGTTGTGGCCGCCCGTGTTAAGGCGTTAATCCCAAGCAATGCGATACGGCGTTCATCTATGGGGTCCAGGGTTCCCCAAATTGAACCTAAGGAACCTAAATGGATTTTTTTGATGGAAAATACCACTGACGCGAGGGGGATTAATAAACTCTTAAGTTTGAAAACGGTGTAGCACAATAGAATTCTTAAAGATTTAAGTGCGCTGGGGCGATCTATAGCACGGCCCCCGGATACAAAAAAAATGAAAAATTTTCAAAATTCTAAATTTACAAATGTTTAGTAAGATCATGCTATAACCAAAGCGTTTAACTACTGGATTTTTATAGGTGTTGCAATACTTTTGACGATAAGGTATTTTTTGCTATTCTATTGTGCTATAGGTATTGGACGAGAAATAAATTTTGATAAAATACATCAGAAAAATATCTCAGTTTTCCGTAAGCGTGAAGCGTTGGCTATCAAGCGTTTTCCTGTGGAAATGTGTGTTAAATTGCTAACCGTATAGTAAAATCTTTTATTATCTACAGCTCCCAGGGTAAGCGAAGTATTTATCAAAAGGAATTCGATGCGGGGAGGGGCTATTGGCCAAATTTGATGAAATTTTCTCCGATTTCTACCCATAACAACATTCAGTACGGTATTTTAAAATCTCGTTTTCAAATATTGATTGTACGGTGAGCCCATAATTATTAATTAACTATATTAGTAACATAATTCCATACTATGCCTATGTTACCGAAATATCAATTTTCTCCTGTCATCATATAGTATTATTTTCGAAAATCAAAGAAAAAAGGCATTTCGATCTGATTTATTTTGGTCTTTGTGTTTATTTTTGGTGCATTAGATCCGTTTGATAATAAGAAGTAGGAAGTCATCGAACTTTTTGGCTTACGCAAAAGCAAACAGATATTGCGAACACAAAAAAAAAAGCCCCGCCCCATTTTAAGCCCTTATAGAGTTTAAGGGTGGGACGCTTATCCAAGGTTAACTCGATTTGTATAAAAGAGTTCGGATTTGTTGTTTCTAAACATTGTATTCTACGACTAGAAAGCAATTCAAACCAAACTCAAAATGAAATTCCTTTTTGTAAGTTTTGAATTTTGATTTTTAAAAAGTAATTTAATATTTTTTGTATAGGTTGCCGCTCTTTTGGTTGCTGCCGTTATGGCTGAAGATGCTCGTGACAAGAGAGGACTCTTGTTGGGATCTCCTGCCGTTTTGGGTGCTCCCGGTTTGATCGCCTCCCCCGGACTTATTGGCTCAAGAACTATCGTCTCTTCTGGAATCGTCGGTGCTTCTCCTCTTATCGCTTCTCCCGGACTTATCGGAGCTAGGACCGTCCTCTCTCCTGGTCTTGTCGGTGCCTCTCCTCTCATCTCTTCCCACGGCCTCGTCGGATCTCCTCTCGTCTCTTCCCCTCTTCTCTGGTAGAGACTTCCACACCCCCAAAGGAACCTTTAAAATGTGATCTTTTTCTATAAAAATTCCTCAACTTGAGCTTTATTTTTAAAACAATAAACAAAAATTTTTTTAATAAACTTTATTTTATATTATTTATCCCCATTGGCAATCTTATAACAGTAATAAAAAAAATTATAAAATTTAAAAAAAAATATACATACAAACTTAAAAAAATAATAATAATAAAAATACAGCAATTGGTGAGTTGGAGAAATAGCAATTGTATTCCAACAATAGTTGGGTTTGAAAAAAAAAAAAAAAAAAATAGCGAGAAAAGCCTAGCCGAATAGAACAAAAGCTGTTGAACGCTTAGGGTAGAATTGACCTTAGACTTCAGTAAAAACATCATTAAAGGTAGTACTTTAACTTTCTATTTTAAAGACATAAACATAAAGTTATTAGGTTATAAACTTTTTTACAATGATGACGAACCTAAATGAAGTTATTGTCTAATAAGTTCTTATGTTAATATTTTACCTGGGTACTACTACTTCGTAATTTTAATAGGCTCTTTTATAATCTTAACGACTATTAAAAAACTAATAAAGAAAATTATCCATTTTTCAAAATGATCACGATTTCAATAAACTTTTTTCTATGTCTAAAGAAAGACAAGAAAACTATACTAACTGTTGGAATAAAAGCAATGGAATCTCGGTGGAGATGATAGCAGACTTGTTATCTTAACTTCCCCCATTGGGTTTATGAAAATTTACTCACTCAAACCCTTGTTTGGGCTGCTTGAGCCAGATAGCATTATCCTTGAAATAATGATGTGTGAAGAATCTAAGTTTTGATTTAGGTAGGTACTACCTACTTTCCAGGACCGTAGATGAATTCCTTTTTAAACTGGGAAGACTTTTCAATAAAAAAAATTTTAGAAGCCCTTGATTGGGAAACTGCGGAAACGTCTGTTGACGTCTTCTTTGTCTCTCTTTCATTTTAGGAATGATTGATGCAGAAAAACAGTATGTTCTTTAAAGGATTTCCTTTTTAGACTAAGTTTTTGGCCGATTTTGTAATTTATGTTCATTTTGATAAGCTCCTCACTATATTTTGTCAATTAAAAAGATAAATAAATAATAATAATAAAACACTTTATTCCATAAAAATTTCGTACGTTTTTCTGTAGTTTTGGTCAATAAACTCAATCAAACACGTTAACAATTTTTGGACGGTTTTCTCGGTTTTTCATTCAAATAACCTCCTTTTCATCAGGTTTTTAGCAACTTATGTTCAAGTGCCTTTTATCAGATTTTATTACTTTTATTTTGGTTTTAAACTGAGAAAACCCGCTTTGTACATGATGGTTGATAACATGATCTTTCAGAAAATAAAAATTAATCGTTATAAACAATGAAGTAAACGTTTGATATAGTTTCTAGGCTTTACTTCTTTCTTTTCCCAACTTTGATAAAGTGGGGAGGTACGCCTCACTGGCAACTTCCCTGTGAATTGTATTCTTATTTTTTTATTGACGTTAGACCTTAGAATGATCTATATTGGCCCATATTTATATAATTTTTTTTTAATATATAAGCATTCAAGGTCTTTGAGAGCAATCGTTGGTGATTGGATTCTGGACTTAATTTTAGGAAGACAAAATATGTAATCGTTGAAAGAAAGTCATGAAGGAAAAAAAAATTTCGTTTTTTTTTTTTAGAAATAAATATTTATTTCTTGGTAACTATGGTTGGTTTAGGATGGAATTACCAGAGGGCACGAAGTCCAGCGTAGGGAAGGGCGGAGTAACCAAGGGTTGAGTATCCAAGACCGGAGTATCCGAGATGAGAGTATCCGAGACCGAGAGGAGCGACGGGAGCGGCGATTCTAGCGGCGATGGGGGCGGCAGCGACGGGGGCGGCGATGGGGGCGGCCCATGAGAGTCCGGTCAAGGCTTTTTGGTTTTCGTGAGCGATGGCGTGGGCTTGTTTACCAATGGCGACTTCGGGGGTGTCAGCGGGGAGGTTAAGGGGGATTCCACCTCCGAGGATGTTCCTGGTTCCTTCAGTGTTTTGCTGGATAAGTTGAGCCTGTTTGGCCAAAGCGACGTGAAGGGTATCGGCGGGGACAGGGAGAGCGTTCGGGTTAACCAAAACGGACCTTTTAAGCCTGTGGATCAAACCGGCGGCGGAGTTGTCCAAATGAGGTTTCCATTGTCCATCGTCCAAGTCGCTTCCCAACCAAGTTAAATCTCCAGATCCCAAAACGGATCCATCCAAATGAGGCTTCCATTGTCCATCATCTTCAACGCTAACGAGCAATTGGGCGTAGCTGGAAGCTACCAATCCCAAGACGGCAAGAACGGCGAACTAAACACAATAAAAAATTAAATTAAAACCAGCACAAAAACATTGAAGCATCCATAGACAAATTCACAACTTACAGCTTTCATATTGGATTATGTTATACCTCCTGCGAAAAGGACTGTATTGTATTTTCGGGGGCCTAACTTCCCATTTATACTCGATCATCGACCTTCGAATGAGTCCCCACCCAAAATATATTCAGACAGAGGCTTTGTCTGCCGAATGTTACACTTAAAATTTTTTTTATTTGATGACCGGTAGCTCATGAAACAAAGGAATTTGAAAGATAAAAAGTAGGTTAGCCGCAATATTGCTTTACGCAAGGACAATTGAAAATACTAGCCTGGCAAAATCTTCCTTTGTCGGCCAGAATACAGAAACAAAATTTTGAGCATGCTCTAGGGCACTTTAGTTAGTAGGAACAATTATTTTTAGTTTAAAAAAAAAGAAAAGAAAAGGTAAAAAAAAAAAATTAAAATTAAATTAAAAAGAGAGAAAAATTAAAATTAAATTTTTTTTTTCTCTTTTTAAATAATGAAGTATTCAATATTGGGCTTACTTCGGAGTAAGTATATTAAATTACTTAACTTATAGTTATAATTATAAACTGACGAGCCATTTACTGGAGAGTTATAGAGTTTGGTATCTCGGGTATATTTAGCTTCTTCTACAGTTATGTTGTTGTATTTTTTTTATGTTTTTTTTTTTTTCTGTAAACATAATAGGTTAACTGGTAACATAAATTTGTTCGGATTAGCAACTTGTGGGTGGCTTAAGACGTGTTTGGACAGAAAATTTAATTATAACTTTTCATAAATTTGAAGCATTCCGACGCAGCTTTATCCGATCGGTGCTTTCCACGCAAGAATCAACTTGAACGAAACGTGCTCGAGCATGTCTTAAGTTTAATGATATTTTAATTAAAACGTTCTTCTTCTTCCTCTATTCATATAAGATCAATAAGAGTTTTTTCCTAGGTGAGAAGGAAATTAGTAGTTCCCCTGTACTTCAAAGGAAAATTTAAACTTCGATAATACTTTTTTTTTTTGCTATCTTTTCTAAAATGTTAATTGTGTTTTTTAACATAATTAAAGCTAGTCGATCACTCCCTAAGAGGTCTGGAAGATATGATTTTTTAAGTTTTATTCCACATTTTCTTTGGTTAAGCATCCCTCTCAATCAATAACCGTTTTTATTCCCACGCCTTCAGTCAATGATCTCCATCACCGATTAGCCTAGTATTTAGTTTTTATCTAGCTTTCAGTCTTCTACTTCTCTAAGTCACTCTTTAAATCCATACATTCCGAGATAAAAAGATTTACCTAGCAATAATACAAAAGAAAAAAAAAAAAAAAAAAACTAATTCAAAGAGTGGGATTCTTGAAGGTCGTCATCTACCTATATAAAGATTTTTTCGTTCTCTTTCGTAGTCATTTAAAAACTGAATGGAACTCTCTAATCCTAATTAGAAAAGAAAAAATAAACTTAAGGTATAATGACAAAAATTATAAATTATTTGAAATAAAAAATTATTATTATTAAAAATTATAGTTATTAAATAGGTAATGATGAATTGTAATTGTTCGGATAAAAAAACTATAGCGATGACAAATGACATTATAATTTACTTTTTAATAATCATAGCAGCAGTTAATACTCTTATATTTAATCTCTTTTTCCGCATTCAATATTCATTAAAAGAGGCACTGACTCGTTTTTATTAAAAGATGCTTACGTGACTACGGTCATTCTCAAAAAGATAGTTTTAACAGGAAAACAATTATAAAAAACTACCGCGAAAGGTATGATAGAGATCCCGGAAGATTTTTTTTTTACCAAAAAAGTGGGGAGAATCCGCCAAGGTCATACGCGGTCAGTATATAAAAGACCGGTTCGTTAATCATCCTGCAGAGCACAGTCCTTTTTCAGAAAAGGAGGTGAAAAATAAAAACCATGAGATTTGTAATTGTAAGTTGTCTTTATTGTAAAATAAAATTGTTTTTTCTTAATTTTAAACCTTCCAGCTTGCTGTTAGTTTTGATATGTTCTTCGCAAATTAGAGCGGACGAAACGAGTTCAAGGGAAAAGACAGAAAGACGCGTTGAAACACGAGATCCTTACCTCTTTATTCGACATTTGGTAAAACACAAAACAAAATAGAAAAGAAAAAAATCAAAATTTATTTTAGCACCCTGAAAGGAATGATCCAAATTTTAGTGGTTTTTTCCCTCCCCATTCTCACTGGGATGAGGACAAATGAGAAATCAACTTCAGTCGTTCCACGTACAGAGCCTAAAATAGTTAAATTGTAGGTACTGAAACTTAAACAAATTTTTAATTTTTTAATTTTTTTTTTTTTAGCTTGTTATAATTGATTCGCCTGCTATTTTAATTTTTTGTAAATAAAAAACCTTCCTATTTCCTAAAAAAATAACAATTTTGTACATTCAAAATAAAATAAAAATTTAGAGGTCTACGTTGACCGAAGAAAAAAAAAAAAAAAAAGAAAAAAAAATGCATTGGCCGTGAATTGAGCCAGTTTGACGGGTCTCAATCTAAAGAGGGAGAATCAACTTTTTCCTCTTTCTTATGAGAATCCCGTCGGAGGGTGCAGATATAATTTTTTTTCTACTGAGTGAGCACTCTCTTTAACTTTATCATACGTACTAGAAGCTTTTACCGAAAATCGAAGACCTTGAAAACGCCCACCTTCTTTTGTGGTGTTTTAACACTCTATTTTTCCATTACGTTTATTGAAATTTTGGTCACTTAAAATTTAATATCTGCAGAAAAGTTACTCTTTGAGTACAGATTTCGTAAAAATTTGGAGAGAACGTACGTCCTTGAAAAATTACGGAAGAAGCCGGCGTCTAATTACGACTAACCAGCACTATAATCACTATAGATCTAGAGTCGAGAAGCCTAACTTTAAGAGAACCGTTCAACGAGGGTTTCACGACTTCTCTTAAACTGGGTAAATACTCAGAAGAATAAATTTCAGTGAGAATTTAGACCCAACGAGGTAAGAAAGGCCTATTTCTATAAGCCATTGAGGGTATCACAATATTTTCTTTGAGCAATTTAAAAAGCCAGTGAATATTTACAAAACATCAGTCGAATAATAAATTTCACTGTTCATTTTGACCCAATAAGGTAAGGTAAGGACCGATTTCCATTAAGCATCCGTCGAGGGTATTACAATAAATTCTTTGTGAGATATTTTAAAACCAACAAATCGTCACCTGCTATCTCATTTTTATCAATTTTGAATTTGGCATTGTTTCTGATGGTAAATTTGAGGCGCTCCGGGTACGAAGGGCGAACTCAACATCGGACAAAAATTTATTTTTCTAATTTTCAGATTCTAGACCTCTTGGTGAATACACCCATATAATTTTTATGTTGAGTTCGCCCTTTTTTCCCCTATAAATACGTAAAAAACGATATGGGGCAAAGCTCTAACTGCGATATCCGAGCGGGTACGAAGGGCGAACTCCACATCCTAGTCCACAACCCCCACTCCTTTCCCATTCCAGGGCATGACTTTTCTGTTGAGTTCGCCCTTAACATAAAACTTTAAAATGCGAATATCTCGAAACTACGTTTTGTTGAGTTCGACCTTCCTACCCGGAGCGCCTCATTTTTTGTTGAATCGAATGCCGTGGTAGTTTAACCCTATTACCAACAGAAAACGAGTAGTTCACAGGTGTTAGAAATAGTTCTGGGACATCAATTTCTAAGCAGTGACCACATCTGGTTAAAACCCGAAAGCGTCTTACACACTCATTTTTGAAAACCGTCAGTCGAGGTTGTCACAATAACATTTTTCGATTAATTAAAATACGAAATAAGGTTCAAAACTTAATGAAAATCTCAGTGTTCTGAATAATTGAGGGTTCAATATTGTTAGGAAATGGGTTTTCAAAGGTCAAAAAAATTAACAATCATTGTGGGTATTAAGAATTTATTGAGGCAACTATTTTTTGATTTACCAAAGGCCGCGGAAACCATGAACTCCAGAGTAGACCATCGGATGATGGAGGCTGCTGTACATGGGAGAGTAGTGAATGCTTGACATCGGGATTCCGGAGGTGAGGGCCTTTTGTTTTTCGTGAGCGATGGCGTGAGCTTGTTTTCCAATAGCGACTTCAGGGGTATCGGCGGGCAAA
>JACGAQ010004006.1:0-21086 GCA_014119065.1 Orius insidiosus | reverse complement strand
ATAATTCATATTCAAGGATGCCATATATGGGGAATGCTAAATTAGACTACGATTGGATATTTCATATTCAGAGGACTTAAAATGGAAGAATTTTTATTTGTTTTAAATAAATTAATTTTTTCTTCACAAAATAATTTTTTTTGCACATTTTTATGATGAGAAATTTGTTTTAAAAATTCTGGGGATGATTTTTCTCGAGACATTTTATAAATTTTTTTGTCGTGATGAATCACTCGCACATCTCTAAGTACTGGACTATATGAGGCGCTCCGGGTACGAAGGGACCGAACTCCACCTCCAAATTCGGTCTCACCGACTGAATCTGTGTTTGTGCGAAATGCAAACGAGAAAATGTAAAAAATTCGGTCGTGTGTGAAAAGTGTGCGTCTCACTTCCACCCAAGCTGTGCGAAGGTAAAAGGACTAGTTATTACGGACTCCAAAGTCATATGTTGTGAGACTGCGATTCCTAACCCTAAAGAACGAGGTAAGTCGCAGGCTTTATACGAAATCTCCCTCTTAAATGAGGCCGTACAAATTTTGGAAAATGAAGTTTATGCTTCAAACGAGGAGGAAAGTTTAGAAAACTTAAAAGGAGATGATTTATTGCGTCACCTGATCCGTAGTCAACGAGTGACCCAACGATCACTTCTGGCTCTGTCTATTGCTGTCAAAGGGCAATATGAATCAGTACTCGAAAAAAACAATGAAATCGTACAGCAGAACATCCTGCTCACAGAACAATTAGCCGTTTTAGAACTCAAAATAGGAGAAACAGAAAATCATCAAAGTGATAAGGAAGATAAGAATAAGAAATCGCGGGAACTTCCGTCGCCATGGAACACCGATAGAGCGCACCCGGAAAACCTTGAAAAGAAACCGAAAAGGAACACCGAAAAGGGAAATCAACGGGACGCCGGAGATCATGGTGGACAACCTGTTCAGGTCACAAAACCTGAGCTCGACAACAGAAACCGCGACGTAAACAAACAAACATTCAATCTAAACGAAAACCCAAATACCGCAGAAGGAAAAAAGGACGAGGTATGGACTAAGATAGTAAAAAATGGAAAGAGGAAGATTCCTATTATAAAGGGAACTGGATTAAACTCATCCAACCTTGAAGCTGGTCCTCGACAACTTTCCATATTCATTGGAAAAGTGAAAAAAGGTACCACGGTGGAATGTGTGGCGGAATATATCAGAGGGAAAATCCAAAACATAGGTAAAATAGAATGTGTTTCCTTGGAAAGTAAGGGAAATTTTGAAAGTTTCAGATGTTCAATTGACAGAGCGTTTGAAAATCAGATAATGAGCGCTGAGTTCTGGCCTCAAGACCTTCAAATTCGTCGTTTTTATTCCGGAGACGGCAAAAATCCCTACCGGAATAAATAAAGCACCGCAGTACCACTCTACCATAGGAAGTAAAGAAGCTGTCGGCATTAAATTTTGTCATATAAATCTGCAAAGTATAAGAAATAAATCTAACGAACTACATGAATTTGTCAACGAAAATACTGATATGATTGCCTTAGGAATTACAGAACACTGGTGCTGTTCAGCAGAACAACTCACGATCTACACTCCCGAAGATTTTACCCTGGGATCGTCGTACTGCAGACCCACAATTGGACATGGAGGCTCTGCCATTTTTGTTCGGAAGAACATTCGTTACAGCCCGATAAGTAATCTTGAAAGTTCTTCAGAGGAGAGTAAATGCGAATTTTCAGCCATCTATTTGGAAGACTTCAGATGCGTAATAGTCTGTATTTATAGAACAGATAGTATGGATGTAAAGGTATTTCTGGAAAAACTATTTGATGTACTATGTACCATAAAAATTAAGCATGAATTCTTGTTCCTGATGGGAGATTTCAACATAGACGTCTTGCGGGATACAGAATCTGCGGATTTCTTAAACATGTTGAGTATATTTGGTCTTCAACCAACTATAAGGACTAACACTCGATATAATAGTTCAAGATGTATCGACAACATCTTTACGAACCTAGATAAATCACAGTACCACGCAGACACGGTTACCTGCTTCTCTTCTGATCATCTGGGAATCAGACTCTTATGGAGATACAATGTGAGGGCGAAGATAAACTATTGGTATCTTCGTCCTATCAAAATCGAAACATTCATTGAGAATTTCGTTCAGGCAGTAGGCGGAGTTGACTGGCAAGGGGTTCTCGACGAATCTGACTTAGACATCAGCTTCAATTGTTTTTGGGATATTTTCCTCACCTGTTTTAAAAATAATTTTCCCCTTAAGAAGTGTTCTGACGCTCAAAAACGTAAAATAGACACCCAAGTAGATGATAATGTCAAACGTGCGAAAGAAAGGCTCCTCATGATGTTAGACTTAAGGAAAACAACAGCTAGCCCTGCATTGAATAGAAAAATCAAAGAAGCAAGAAAAGACTTTAATGACTTAAAAAACAAGCACCTACTCATGAGCAATAGCAGGCTAATAGAACAGTCTTCAAATATCTCAAAAGCTTCCTGGTCCATAATAAATAAGAATAGAAAAATCAAATCGAGACAAAATATAAATATAGATCCTGAAATCTTCAATGACTTCTTCATAGATAAACCATTGGAACTCGCAAAGTCGTGCGCAAACTCCATAAATAGATATGACCACTACTTGTCGATGTCCCCTCGCACTGTCTCCTCACTCTTTCTGATACCAGTGTCGCCTGAAGAGGTTATAAAAATAATAAAAGAAATTAAGCCCTCTGATGCTACGGATGTGTACGGCATGTCATCTAACCTTATCAAACGGATCAAAGAACAAATTAGTACCCCTTTTGCACACATAGTGAATTTGGCATTTGAACAGGGCTGTTTCCCAGAGGCCTTGAAAATAACAAAAGTCACTCCTGTCTTTAAAAAGGGAGACAAGAAAGATAAAGAGTGCTATAGACCTATAGCCCTTACTCCTATCCTCTCAAAGGTGATTGAAAATGCATTTAAAACCCGAGCTGTCAGTTTCCTAGAAAAGAATAACGTATTCTC
The DNA here is from genome assembly GCA_014119065.1 of Orius insidiosus. Taxonomy (NCBI): domain Eukaryota; kingdom Metazoa; phylum Arthropoda; class Insecta; order Hemiptera; family Anthocoridae; genus Orius; species Orius insidiosus. Next base: position 18,063 of record JACGAQ010004006.1, on the reverse strand, counting down.
CGCCAGTCAGTTTGGCTTCAGGAAGGATCTGGGTACAACAAACTTAATATACTCGTTGCTGGAATATATAAACGACAATTTCGAAAAATCAAAAAAGTCACGAATGGTACTCTGTGATTTGACCAAAGCATTTGATACCATAGATCATAAAATATTGCTCGACAAACTCTACTACTACGGGATAAGAGGAAATGCTTGGAAATTTTGTGAAAAGTTCCTTATCAACAGAAAACAAAATGTGATAATAAATAATGATAACTCCTCTAGTCAAAAACTGTGATGTGCGGTGTCCCTCAAGGATCAATCCTAGGACCACTTTTTTTCAATTTATATGTTAATGATCTAAGCCATTTTGTGAATAATTTATACTGTACAATTAAGGTGCATCAACTGGCTGATGACACTAGTTTTATTAGATATAGATAAGCATGAATTTAATCAAACTCTAGAGTCAATATATGATTATTTCAACTCAAATTTTTTAATACTAAATGCTCAGAAAAATCAATCAATAACTTTTTCCCTGACAGGTCCAGAGGAGAATGTAAAGTTCATTGGGTTTTCATTAGATAATAAATTAAATTGGAGGGCACACATTGATGTCACCTGCAAAAAAATTAGCAAAAGTATGCTTCCTGATCCATAAATTAAAAGATCAAATAGACATCGATACAAAAAGATTAATATATATGGGTCTATTTCAAGGAGCTCTAACATACGGAGTAGAGTTTTGGGGTGGCGAAACATATGCCTCAAAAGCCCTACTTATGCAAAAAAAATCGTTACGCCTAATTTTCAGTGCCAATTACAATGAACATTGCAAGCCTCTCTTTAAAAAACTAAAGTAATGACAGTACCTGGATTATATGTATATAAAAATTTGAAGTACCTGATTAATAACTTAGATAAGCATAGTACAGTAACTCTAGATATAAGAAACAAAAATAATCTAGTTATCCCTCTGTGTAAAAAAAAACGAACATTTAGCTTTAATTATTTGTATGCATGCCGCCTATATAACAACCTACCAAACAGTATTAAAAATTGAAAAGATCTGAAATTATAAACAAAGTTAAAAAACAAATTATAGAAAATCCTAGGTATAGTGTCGAGGAATAGTGAAACGAACATGTGGAAGTAAAAGGTATTCTGTATACAAGTGAACTACTTGATGTAAATTATATTTTGACAATTGCATGGCTGTTTGTAACGTCTCTCTGCAAAATAAATAATCTAAATCTAAATCTAAATCTAAATCAAAACGTAGTTTCGAGATATTCGCATTTTAAAGTTTTCTGTTAAGGGCGAACTCGACAGAAAAGTCACTCTCTAGAATTTTCGTGGCGACATTTAGATTTTATAGAATCTAGAGGAAAGGGTTTTTTAAAAATTTTCTAATATTTTTTACGATTATTAAATCACAAAATGTATAATATATTTTTATTTCGTGGCGGTGAGCTGTTCCAAGAGGAGTGGGGCTCCCGGAAAAGGAGTGGGGGTAGTGGACTAGGATACGAGTTCGCCCTTCGTACCCGCTCGGATATCGCAGTTAGAGCTTTGCCGCATATCGGTTAATACTATTTTAAAGGGGAAAAAAGGGCAAACTCAATATAAAAATTACATGGGTGTATTCTTCAAAAGGTCTAGAATCTGAAAATGAAAAAAAAAAATTGTCCAATGTCGAGTTCGCCCTTCGTACCCGGAGCCTCATATGACTCCGAACGAGTTGTGCGGGTCTCCACCCTCTAACTTTTGACAGTCATTATATCGGAAGTTCATTTCACATAATTAATTTTCTCCCACAAATAATTTACGTTTTTTCTATTTAATCTTGAAATCTCTCAAAACTGGTCGTCATCCTAACCTAATTAATTATGAATATCAAATATAGTACGTCATTAATCATGTAGCCAATTAGTCATTTGACTTTCTCTCCGAAGAAATCAGGGGAGTGGTAGTCTTCGGATTTAAAAAAACGAAAAAAAAGGACATTTCCAAAAAAGGAGATACCGATGCATCGGTGAATCCAGCAAAAAAGTGTGGGACGATTTTAAAAGGGAAGGCTTTTGGTATTATTAAGTCCTTCGCGAGGAGTTTTAACACCTCGTGTCACCCCATTTGAATAACGGGAACAAGCTCTCTGACCTTTAAAACGGCCAGCCGGAATAAATAAAACACCAATAAACGATTTCTTTTATAAAAGAATCTCTGAGAATTTCGCAGCTAAGATGTTTCATTTTTCACTAACGTGTTAAACTCCGTTTAAAGAGAGTAACTCATTACGGAGAGTGGGGACGGCGATAGAGACGTTGTTTTAATGTTTACATAATAGGCATCCCTATTCAAGGTGCAATTAAAGCTCAGGGGCCCATCAATGGTCGAGCTCCCCCGCGGGGCGCCTCGTTAACGGCCTCGGCTAAGCGGAGGAGCGAGACCCGAGAATAAGGATTAATATCCTCATAACTCCAAAACGCTTTAACTGCCCATTTTGCCAAACAGGTTCTCAAAAATATTTTTTTTCTTCTTCAGTTCTGTTTTTTTAATAGTTTCCCGTTAATGGACGTAATTTATTCGATGTTTAGGATGTTTAAAGTTAAGGAATGTTAAAAAGAACCGGGCATTTGTGAAAGGCAAATAAAAAAGATTTTTTTTATCCTAACTACCACTAATAACTTCAAGATTGGCCCCTGAAGGGGAGGATGATATGACCGTCTTTGTAAGATATAAAAAACGCCAGTAATGGGCTTCGATTAACGTTTATAGTGTAGTTATATGCAAAGCAAACACTAATTAGGGATGTAGAGGCTTGCCCAAATTGTTTGAAATGACGTCTTCTGAAGGATCACGCGAGGGGCTAATTGGTCCGTGGCTCTAAGGACTATTATTATGCTAAATGGTTGCGTGTCGGGCGAAAGCTCTTAGAGGGCCCAGAGGTACGGACGTGATCCGATCATCATCTCCACTTTTTCCTTACTTCCATTTTCAAGCACAATCTAAACCCAACCCTAATTTATCACGAGTGCCTACATCTCGTCCGAAAGTATTCTCGTCCTAAAAATAATAGAAAAAGGAAAAATATACACTGTATTCTCGTCCGAAAGTATTCTCGTCCCAAAAATAATAGAAAAAGGAAAATAAAACTGTATTCTCGTCCGAAAGTATTCTCGTCCTAACAGGCAACGCCCCTTTTTAGGACGAAATGACAGTAGGACGAGAAGACATTCGGACGAGTGGATTTGAATTTTTATTCAATTTTTAGGGTGCCTACATCTCGTCCTAAAGAATTCTCGTCCTAAAAATAATAGAAAAAAAAATAAAACTGTATTCTCGTCCGAAAGTATTCTCGTCCTAATAGGCAACGCCCTTTTTAGGACGAGATGACAGTAGGGACATTCGGACGAGAGGATTTCAATTTTTATTGAATTTTTTAGGGTGCCTACATCTCGTCCGAAAATATTCACGTCCTAAAAGGAACAGAAAAAGAAAAAAATAAACTGTCTTCTCGTCCGAAAGTGTTCTCGTCCTAAAAATAATAAAAGAAGGAAAATAAAAACTGTATTTTCGTCCGAAAGTATTCTCGTCCTAACAGGCAACGCCCCTTTTTAGGCAGAGATGACAGTAGGACGAGAAGAATTTCGGACGAGTGGATTTCAATTTTTATTCAATTTTTTAGGGTGCCTACATCTCGTCCGAAAGTATTCTCGTCCTAAAAATAATAGAAAAAGGAAAAATATAAACTGTATTCTCGTCTCAAAGTATTCTCATCCTAACATGCAACGCCCCTTTTTAGGACGAGATGACAGTAGGAGATGACGAGAATACTTTAGGAAGAGAATACTTTCGGACGAGATGTAGGCACCCTAAAAAATTGAATAAAAATTGATATCCACTCGTCCGAATGTCTTCTCGTCCTACTGTCATCTCGTCCTAAAAATAAAAAGGGGCGTTGCCTGTTAGGACGAGAATACTTTCGGACGAAAATACAGTTTTTATTTTTCCTTTTTCTATTATTTTTAGGACGAAAATACTTTCGGACGAGATGTAGGCACCCTAAAAAATTGAATAAAAATTGAAATCCACTCGTCCGAATGTCTTCTCGTCCTAAAAAGGGGCGTTGCCTGTTAGGACGAGAATACTTTCGGACGAGTATACAGTTTATATTTTCCTTTTTCCTTTAAACCAGTACTTTTCTCAAGTTTTATTCGAGGATTAGTATGTCTTTTCAGCGGGCGTTGCGTCATAAACTTCGCGTGAACGTTTTGAGACATTTTTGTGATTAATTGATCTCGTAAGCGGCTAACGAGGCCGTCATCATCATCAAAAGGTCTTCATTAGCGTCGAGAGGGGGGCGATCTGTGAAAGTCTTAAAGCGCCTTGGGATTACATAAAAGTAGTGGTTGATGGATACGTCCCATCATGGGATAAGCAAACGACTCGAGGAGGAAAAAAAGTCTTAAACCAAAGTGTGGTTACACATTCAATCAAACTAATCGATCCCATCCAAACTAATCGCTCTCTACCGCTTATTTACATGAATTTAGTTTTAATGACTTCACCATTTGTAATCCGTTCTTTTGATCCCTACCCGAAAACTTTTATTAATCGCTTAATTAACATAAGTGACCCGTTTCTTAGTGAAGTTCGAGAGGCCTCCATCACTTCCTGCTTTCAAATTGTAATAGGTTAAATGAACGGAAGTCATTTGTAACGGGACGATAACTAATCAATTATCCGCCTAGATAATTGTTTAATTAACACCAAAATGAGGCTTACATCTGCACCAAAAAATCGTAAAATTTATATCGCATTCCAAGCGCTCCAAGCGGAATTAAACGAACCTGAGAACAGTCAGGTTTGGTTAGTGTAACCTTTCTGTGAAAGGTTTCTTTTCATTTTCTTTATACGGACCCCACATTGTGGTCATCTTTCCTATTTAATCCTTTTTTCCGAGAGTATAATTTGTACAAATTTGGCTCATTTGAATAGAATCGTAAAAATGTATATCTTTTTAGGTTCCATCACATTCTAAGCGCTCCAAGCGGAATTAAACGATCCTGAGAACAGTCAGGTTTGGTTAGTGTAACCTTCCTGTGAGTTTATAAGGTTTCTTTTCATTTTCTTTATACGGACCCCACATTGTGTTCAACTTTTCCTATTTAATCCTTTTTTCCGAGGGTATAATTTGTACAAATTAAACCTTCCCCTGATTCCAAGGTGGCTCATTTGAATAGAATCGTAAAATTTTATATCTTTTTAGGTTCCATCGCATTCCAAGCGCTCCAAGCGGAATTAAAGGAACCTGAGAACAGTCAGGTTTGGTTAGTGTAACCTTCCTGTGAAAGGTTTCTTTTCATTTTCTTCACACGGACTCCACATTGTGGGGTTTCCTATTTAATCCTTTTTTCCGAGGGTATAATTTGTACAAATTAAACCTTCCCTGATTCCAAGGTGGCTCATTTGAATAGAATCGTAAAATTTTATATCTTTTTAAGTTTCATCGCATTCCAAGCGCTCCAAGCGGAATTAAAAAACCTGAGAACAGTCAGGTTTGGTTAGTGTAACCTTCCTGTGAAAGGTTTCTTTTCATTTTCTTTATACGGACCTCACATTGTGGTCATCTTTTCCTATTTAATCCTTTTTTCCGAGGGTATAATTTGTACAAATTAAACCTCCCCTGATTCCAAGGTGGCTCATTTGAATAGAATCGTGTACTCGTAATTGTCCGTCTGGTATTCAATAAACGGTAATTGCCGAGGTTCCCAAGATGGCGTCCCCCTCCTTTTCCGACAATCCACCCACTAGGCTCGCAAAAGGCGTGTATTATCTCACATTCTTACTTTAAATATACCAAAAAGATCGCGTGCACTCTGAATTATTTTATATTCGCTCCTAAGGCGCTCCGACCCCAAATTTGAATTTCAAAAGGCGTACCCAACAATTCTTAACATTTTTTTACATCCTGTTAAGTCATCGGATAAATTTTTTAACATTTAGGGATTTTATACCATATTATCCTTTTATTAACACCGGTTTTGATCGAGTCCTAATTGGGTATCGGATGAGAATCAGTGAAAGGAACGTCGGAGGTGATGTTTTGATATACGTCTCCTCTTCTTTGTCTCTCATTAGCCAAGACTTATCTTAATCTCAACGCGGAATAAGTAATGTCAAAATAAACAAACCTGATTTTTTTCCACCATAAATAACATTTCCTTCGTGGTCTTTATACGCCATGAGGCGTTCCACAAGGATGGATGTCGGATGAGTTCTTCAATAATCGAGCTTCCTTCCAACTGCAGTTACAAACTGGCATCGAACTACTGGAGCATGCGCAGAACGATTTGTCCATCAAATCTGAAGACTCACACTTATTTTGACGGCCGAATCTGCGCAGAACGATTTGTCCATCAAATCTGAAGACATCACACTTCATTTGACGGCCGAATCATGCGCAGAACGATTTTTCCATCAAATCTGAAGACATCACACTTCATTTGACGGCCGAATCTTGCGCAGAACGATTTGTCCATCAAATCTGAAGACATCACACTTCATTTGACGGCCGAATCTTGCGCAGAACGATTTGTCCATCAAATCTGAAGACATCACACTTCATTTGACGCCGAATCTTGCGCAGAACGATTTTCCATCAAATCTGAAGACATCACACTTCATTTGACGGCCGAATAATGCGCAGAACGATTTGTCCATCAAATCTGAAGACATCACACTTCATTTGACGGCCGAATCATGCGCAGACGATTTGTCCATCAAATGAAGACATCACACTTCATTTGACGGCCGAATTTTGCGCAGAACGATTTGTCCATCAAATCTGAAGACATCGCACTTCATTTGACGGCCGAATCTTGCGCAGAACGATTTGTCCATCAAAACTGAAGACATCACACTTCATTTGACGGCCGAATTTGCGAAGATCGATTTGTCCATCAAATCTGAAGACATCACACTTCATTTGACGGCCGAATCTTGCGCAGAACGATTTGTCCATCAATCTGAAGACATCAGACTTCATTTGACGGCCGAATCTTGCGCAGAACGATTTGTCCATCAAATCTGAAGACATCAGACTTCATTTGACGGCCGAATCATGCGCAGAACGATTTGTCCATCAAATCTGAAGACATCAGACTTCATTTGACGGCCGAATCTTGCGCAGAACGATTTGTCCATCAAATCTGAAGACATCAGACTTCATTTGACGGCCGAATCAGCGCAGAACGATTTGTCCATCAAATCTGAAACATCAGACTTCATTTGACGGCCGAATCTTGCGCAGAACGATTGTCCATCAAATCTGAAGACATCACACTTCATTTGACGTTCCGAATCTTGCGCAGAATGATTTGTCCATCAAATCTGAAGACATCAGACTTCATTTGACGGCCGAATCTTGCGCAGAATGATTTGTCCATCAAATCTGAAGACATCAGACTTCATTTGACGGCCGAATCTTGCGCAGAACGATTTGTCCATCAAATCTGAAGACATCAGACTTCATTTGACGGCCGAATCTTGCGCAGAACGATTTGTCCATCAAATCTGAAGACATCAGACTTCATTTGACGGCCGAATCTTGCGCAGAACGATTTGTCCATCAAATCTGAAGACATCAGACTTCATTTGACGGCCGAATCAGCGCAGAACGATTTGTCCATCAAATCTGAAACATCAGACTTCATTTGACGGCCGAATCTTGCGCAGAACGATTGTCCATCAAATCTGAAGACATCACACTTCATTTGACGCCGAATCTTGCGCAGAATGATTTGTCCATCAAATCTGAAGACATCAGACTTCATTTGACGGCCGAATCTTGCGCAGAATGATTTGTCCATCAAATCTGAAGACATCACACTTCATTTGACGGCCGAATCTTGCGCAGAACGATTTGTCCATCAAATCTGAAGACATCACACTTCATTTGATGGCCGAATCTTTCTGCGCATGCTTCAGGAGTTTGTAACCTGCAGTAACACATCTATTATTAGCCTTTTACAGCAAGAATTAACCATTTTGATGCGAAAAAGCGATTATTGCCCTCCATCAAAATACTTCTGACAAATACTCAAAATTCTAATTTAACTTTTTGAACCTTTTTTCTTCAAATTAAAGGATTTTTTTATTGTAACAAAGATTTTAGAAGTAACCGATTTGAGTGGGTGAGAAACGTGATAGGCTAATAAGCAGAATTAACCCATTTCTTTGTATCCCGACACCAATTAGGAACCGAGCCTGAGAACCAGAGAAAAAAGAAGGGACGAAAATAAAGACAACTGGTGGGACTACAAATGTAAAGAGCGTCGTTTAAGATAAGGCGGACACGGTCCGGGATGAAAGCCCGACATTCCACTCTCGGCCTCGTAATTGACGACATATATTCTAACGAATGTGCGATATCTCCCCCGTTTACATCCTTCACTTTGAATATACGGAACGAGGAGAATTCCCCGGGACATTTAGAAAACGAGTTTTTATTCAATGGGAAAATCGGAGTTTTATTGGAATTTTAATTTTATTTACATCGGAATTTCTGTACAAATTGTTTTATCTTAGGATTACCTATTTGCATAAGCACGATGTCTCTTTTTATTCCATTATCAACATGTTGGCTGCTCGACTAGCAATTGAGAGGTTCTGGGTTCAAAGTTCTTCTGCGGAAATTTTTTTACTCCTGAATAATTCTTGAATTGAGGCGCTCCGGGTACGAAGGGCGAACTCAACAAAACGTAGTTTCGAGATATTCGCATTTTAAAGTTTCGGTTTTTACGTATTTAAAGGGGAAAAAATGGCGAAGTCAACATAAAAATTATATGGTGTATTCACCAAGAGGTCTAAAATCTGAAAATGAAAAAAAAAAAAAAAAAAAAAAAAAAAAACTGGAAGACTCTTCCCCAAAAACCCGATGTCGAGGGTATCACAATAACTTCTTTAAGGAAGTTAAAAAAATTTGTCCGATGTTGAGTTCGCCCTTCGTACCCGGAGCGCCTCAATTTTTCTAAAGTAATCTTCTAAGGATATAGAATAATTCATATTTCTTGACCTTTAGAAATAACGAAAAAAATTTATTTAAGGGCTTCGGTGGTTTTTATTTCCCTGTAAGTACTTCAAAATAGTCGAACTAGAAAAGACGGAATGTTCTAAAGAGCTATTGTGCGCTCGGTTTCCTTTGAAAATCACCCATTTTGCAAAAACGAAAGGATCGGTAAATACAGCTCGGAGGTGTAAAGAAACTGCCTCATAACAAATAATGGACGAAGCCGTGCACGAGAAGCAAATTGATCATAAAGAATGAAAGAAAAAAGAGTAAAAAAACGCAAAGAAAACAAGGAAAAGTTCGAAAAACCGAGAGAAAAACAATAAAGAAAATTGGTGTAATGATCGCTTTTGAAGACAATAGCCCGGGAATGAACAATGAAGTGGGCGTCGACTCTGCGAGGTGGGGTTGAAAGAAGATCATTACTTCACACCTTCGCCTTCATTGTTTCATAAAGATGGGACGGGATAACACTACTGGTCATTACGAATTCAAAAACATCACATCTGATTTATGATACGAAATGACCCGTGTTGAAGATTTTAAGATCTATGTTTGCTTTATATTTGCAAACGTTTCATTACTCCATATCTATTGTTTTCCCGTCTAGCTTCTCACTTTTTATATCTAAAACAACGACATAGCAGAATATTTTACCTTCTAGCTTGTCTGCTTCTGGGCAAGTCTTGGGATTAAAAATTGGTTAACACGCTCAAGTTAAAAGTTATCAAAGATTTTTACCTCAAAACGCTTGATTTTCATAAAATGACTGAAAATTGGCGTTTTTTCCCGTCAGATTGGGATTTCGATAGACACTATCAAGTTAGAAGTTTTCAAAGTTTTTTTACCTAAAACGCTTGATTTCATAAAATTACTGAAAATTGGCGTTTTTTTTTCCCGTCAAATTGGGATTTCGATGGAAACTATCAAGTTAGAAGTTTTCAAAGTTTTTTACCTAAAAACGCTTGGTTTTCATAAAAATGACTTAAAATTGGCGTTTTCCCCCGTCAGATTGGGATTTCGAAAGAAACTATCAAGTTTTCAAAGTTTTTTACCTAAAAACGCTTGATTTTTATAAAAATGACTGAAAATTGGCGTTTTTTCCCGTCAGATTGGGATTTCGATAGAAACTATCAAGTTAGAATTGAGGCGCTCCGGATACGAAGGGCGAACTCGACATCGGACAAATTTTTTAACTTCCTTAAAGAAGTTATTGTGATACCCTCGACGTCGGGTTTTTGGGGAAGGGTCTTCCAGTTTTTTTTTTTCATTTTCAGATTCTAGACATCTTGGTCAATACACCCATATAATTTTTATGTTGAGTTCGCCATTTTTTCCCCTTTAAATACGTAAAACCGAAACTTTAAAATTGTCGAGTTCGCCCTTCGTATCCGGAGCGCCTCAATTTTTCAAAGATTTTTACCTAAAAACGCTTGATTTTCATAAAAATGACTGAAAATTGGCGTTTTTTTTTTCCCGTCAGATTGGGATTTCGATAGAAACCATAAAGTTCGAAGTTGTCAAAGTTTTTTACCTAAAAACGCTTGATTTCCATAAAAATGACTGAAAATTGCGTTTTTTTTTCCCGTCAGGTTGGGATTTCGATAGAAACTATCATGTTATAAGTTTTCAAAGTTTTTTACCTAAAACGCTTGGTTTTCATAAAATGACTGAAAATTTGCGTTTTTTCCGTCAGATTGGGATTTCGATAGAAACTATCAAGTTAGAAGTTTTCAAAGGTTTTTTACCTAAAAACGCTTGGTTTTCATGAAAATGACTGAAAATTGGCGTTTTTTCCCGTCAGATTGGGATTTCGATAGAAACCATAAAGTTCGAAGTTGTCAAAGATTTTTTCCATGCCATTTTACTTGCTTTTTCTGGGCCACTTGGTTTGCACTAACCTGTGCTATATCTGCCTCGAAGGAGCGTGTAAGCGGAAGAGCTTCAAAGACTGCACTCTGCTGTCAATAGCCTGGAACATAACAGAGGTAGTGCCGATTTCCTGTGCTTCCGTCGCTCCTATCCTATTGGTATGTTTTTGAAGCTCATGCCCAATAAGCAGTGAGCATATTTCTGTCTTCTACTTCTGGGTAGGCCCGCCGTAATCGCTTAGGTCCTTTGATGAAATTCTTCTCTCAAAAACACTATAATCTGGATAAAAAAATTGCTTTTGAAACTGATTGGGCACAAATAAAAAGGTTTCTTTTTTTTCTTTAGACGAAAGTTTCGTGTTAAAAAACCACAAATTAGTGGTTTTGATGGTCCCATTTCACCTTCGAGACAATGGGGCCACTTTAAAGATTTTTTTTTCTTCTCCACCTTCTCGTTCTGTTTTCTTTTCCTCAAACCTGTGGTTAATCCCTCAGACCCTTTGTAATACTGTCGTCGTTTGTTAATTGGACGGTAAACGTGGAGAGCACGCGAGGGAAGAAAAGAAGAATCGCCCAAAGGTTTTTTTTTGGGAACTTCATGACACCTAATAAAAAGTATTGATTCTAATTTTTTTTTTTTTTCATGTCAAGATGGAAGGGACCCTTCGCCTGAGGCCACTTGCCATTGCGCCCGTCCGTTCCGAGAGTTTAAGGTGAAAGGGGACGACAAGTGTGGAGTTTTTTCGTGAGACAGAGATGTGAGAAGGAAAGAGATAGAAACTCAAAATTTGCGGCACCTCTCACTCCTCTAAAAATGGTTCGATTTTAATTCTGTAAAGTGGAGCGTACTCGTTGTTTGAGTACAAATGTCGCAATTTATCAAGAAAATTTTTTGAGCATCAGATTTTGAGATTTTGAGTTCAAAATTTTTGTTTTTTAGAAATTTAAAAAAGTCTTCTTATACATAGAATCAGAAAAAATACTGAATCCACCGCACTTGGAAAAATTAAAATCGGATGAAAATTGGCCTCCGAAACGGAAAAATACGATTTTCCCTTTGATGTTTCGCCGCTTCCTCGCACCCGCTTCTTGGTATCGACCCTCTGAGTCCACCAAGATTTTTTTTTTATAGAAAGCGGGAATCTCGGAAGACTCATTATTTTCCAATCTCTATCCTACGAGTCCACTAAAATTTTTATTTTTATAAATTATTGAAAATTTATATTGTATGCTATAAATTTCTGCTAAAAGTGAAAAAGTATTATTCGGTGTGCCTACTTTCATTATTTTTTCTTGAATGTGTTCTAAACTATATTTCATACATTTTATGTATGAATTATAATTTATAGCAATCTGATAAACGTAAATATAGAAATAGTTATGTACATTGAACTCACAAAAGTGTGTGTAAATTTATTTCATTTGTTATGGTTTTTGACCTTGCCCTGTTTCTATGCGGAGGAGAAACAAAAACAAACATGATTGCGAGAGGATTATCTCCCACCCTTTCTTACCAACCCTACTTATTATTTACAAAAGTCATCAGTCGCCTATTTTTTTTCGCCCTTGGGTTTACTTGTTTTTTTTTCTCTAAAAATGAGGTGTTCAACGAAAGGTCAAAAAAAATTGTGTGTAAGTGCCAAAAGAAAGAAAGTTGGCAGAAAACGAAGGTGAGTCTAAATGAATTACTAATAGATTTAATTAATTAATTAATTTATTATTTATTAAATAATACTATATTTTATATTGTTAATTATTATAAATATTTAAAGTTAGTTATTATTTTATATAAATAATATAATATGTAATTAATCAATGTGTAAAATTTGAAAGTGGAAAAAGTACGAACAACTTCAAAAGCACGAACTCTGAAAACCCGGTTTTTGCCGAAGAAATAGAAGAAAACGATACTAGTAATGATAATATACCAATGGTTGCGGTAAAAAAAATATATCCCAGCTCGAAAAAGAAAAAACGAACTATCAATGTAGGATTAATGAAATGGAGAACTCGGTAATTTATTTATTCATTTATTAACTTTTTTAAAATAAAGTAATACTTTTTTGTTCACTAGACCGAAAACTTGGCGGACCATGAGTCTTCCGTAGTTCAGTCTCAAAATGTAGGAATAACCGAAAACCTAGGAATCGCTATTCCCGCGGAACTTTCCCGGAAATTGTGAAAATCATTTGGCACTCGGGAATTGAGGCGCTCCGGGTACGAAGGGCGAACTCAACATCGGACAAATTTTTTTTTTTTCATTTTCAGATTCTAGACCTCTTGGTGAATACACCCATATAATTTTTATGTTGAGTTCGCCCTTTTTTCCCCTTTAAATACGTAAAAACCGATATGCAGCAAAGCTTTAACTGCGATATCCGAGCGGGTACGAAGGGCGAACTCCACATCCTAGTCCACAACCCCCACTCCTTTTCCCATTCCAGGGCATGACTTTTCTGTTGAGTTCGCCAGTAACATAAAACTTTAAAATGCGAATATCTCGAAACTACGTTTTGTTGAGTTCGCCCTTCGTACCCGGAGCGCCTCAATTTTCCTTTTAAAAAGTGATGATGATGAGGGTAGCTGCAATATTGTGTTATTGAAATCCCAGATGGCTTCTTTTCCCTTGGGGCCATTTGAAAATTTCTTTCGTAAAGTATTCTTAATTCGGCGTTATTATTTTAACAGGTGGTTAAATTTGTTACGTCCGACACCCTCCTTTAAAGGAGTTAACCTGCTAATAATATCCTTCAGTAGGTTTCAGCCTTCTGACAACGAGATATTAGAAAAGGAGTTTTCGAACTCGAAAAATAGAGGAGCTTTAATGGCCCTCATTACCGTGCCTCGAGCCTTCGCCTCTTTCTTTTTTCAGCTCGTCCTAAACGTTTGAAATACAACAAAGACATTTTCAGAAGGCATTCTGAGAGGGAAGAAGAGAAAAAACAGTGTTGTCTTTCACACTTGGGCTTTTGTTTTTTGCCCGATTCTAAACGCGAGTTATGACAGTTTGAACGGTGTATTCTCGAAAACGGCATCCGGGCCTCGGGGTTGATTACACGGCTGGTTTTTTTTTTTTCAACCACTCGGAAATTCTTACCATTTCGGAGATCCTAAGGACAAAAAACAGACACCGTCTCAAATAAAAATATTACGACTTTTTTTTCACACTTTAAATACGTGTTTTACAACCCAGTTTTAGTACTTATTAAATTAAGATATTTCTGTCTGTTTTTATTGTTTAAAACAAATACCGAGAAGAACAACAAAACCGCCGTTAGGAGAGAAAAGTACTGGTTTGAAGAGCTTCCAACGAAAACTTCCTTAAAGAGAAGTAACATATTCAATATAGGAGGGGAAGTATAAAGGAGGGGAAGTATAAGGAGAGGAGTTTTTTGTTTGTTTTTTTTTTTCAAAAATTTTCCGAGTTTTTTTTTTTTCGAAAAATTGTCCGGGTTTTCCTCTTTTTTTTCGAAAAATTTTCTAAGTTTATTTTTCGAAAAATTTTTAAGTTTTTTTTCGAAAAATTTTTTAAGTTTTTTTTTGAAAAATTTCTAACATCTTTTGTTTTCAAAAATCAGGTGTCAAGGTAGAAATAATGAGCTCTTCTGCCTAGGGATGTGCCTCTCTTATTGGGTAAGTGTGAAATTTCTCCCTACTAAAAAATAATAATAATGAAAAAGTGGCAATTTTTTTACACCAAAAATTCTTAACAAATATAAGAGTAATTGGTAAAAATCGGATTAACGGTTCGGCCGCAGCGAATTTTTTAAAATTTCAAACAGACATATCTCCGCCATTTTTTCGAAATTCAAGAATCGCACTCGTTACATTCTTCTTTACCGGCTAAAAAAATTTGTGTAAAATTTGGTGAAAATCGGTTGAAAACTATGGCCGTAATGTGTTCCGGAAAAAATGCTACGGCCGGCCGGAACCACAGACAAAGATGAGATCGGTAAAGATCAATATTCGATTTGACACTACGGGGTCTGGAAGACCTTTCCCCAAAAACCCGACGTGGAGGGTATCACAATAACTTCTTTAAGGAAGTTAATAAAAGAATTCTCGGTGAGAAACTCCGTTTATAACATACATGTTTCCGGTGACAAATTGATTTTTAAAGGTTTGATTGCGCTACGTGTTTTTAAAATTTAATTGAAGGCTTCTTTTTTATTGGTGTCCCTCCATAAAAACGTAGGCGTTTTGTATTCATGGTTTAAGCTCGGTTAAATGAGGCCTTTACTCGTCAGCGTCCGAAGGATCGCATTCGGAATGGCAATCGTTACGAATAATGCATAAAATAAAGGATTTTCCGACGGTTTATAAAGGTCAAGAATTAAGACATTCGGGGAGACAAAAAAAAATCGATTTCTGAACGCCCACGTTTGGGCATAAAAGTTGGCGATTTAGGATCAAAATCCTAATGAGTCACGAATCTCCGTGAGAAAAAAAATCTCAGAAGACATCAAACGTTTTGTGAAAAGGATTCTAATAAACTGACAGGCTCAACGCTTTAAAACCACCTAGTGACTCCCACATCTTTTTTTGTCTCAAATTACGGCCGAAAGGTGGCCTTTCTGAGCCAAAATACTGCAGGAGAAACACCCACAAAAATAGATTTTTGGCCAACTTTCTTTGTACCAGATTTATGAGGGTTTTTGGGGACCAAACTTTTGGGAATCCTCTTTTGTTTTTGACGAATCCCTTCACAATTTACAGAATTTTCAAACTAAAAGGCTTTAAATATTCAATGTTATCACTAGGGGCGGATTTGTATGTAATTGCTATTTTTTTCCTTAACTTGTAGGTGAGAAATTTCAAAAGAATTATGCGTTTTGTGTCAATTCAACTCAAAAATCACCTTTTCTATTTTACATATAAATGCATATTTTGTGGGTTAGCGCATAAACTGAATATAAGCGCATTTTCTACAATAAATGCATAAAATGCATATTTGATATTATTTGTTAATTTTTTTACCCAATTTTTTTATTATATCCACCGAGATTTAAAAACAAAACAAAAAAAGTAAACCTCATCAAATGTTCTCTCTTAGAATAGTTAAATGTTTACCCGCAGGAGCGCTCTTTTACTTTCACGCCCGGGGAACCTTCTTATTTTTTAGTCTTCTACAGTTAGCTTATGGCTTCCGAATCACAAACAAAGTACATAGTTTAAAAGTAGTTCAAAGTAGTTTAAGGTTAAAAGTTTGCGTTTTATTTTTATTAATCGAGTTACCACAAGATGCCAAAGGAACCAGTTTCCAGTTCCAGTAAGTTGCGAGCTCTTACTCGTGAATTCGACGTTCTATCGACCGATGGAAGAGTTCTATTTTGTACAGCGTGCGATTGTAAAGTCTCCTTCGAGAGAAAATCTCAGGTCCTCAACACCTTTCGACAGCCAGACATATAAAGCTGTCAATGCATCGCAAAAAACGTCCTTCAAAAAAGCAACAACTTCTTTCTTTTTCGGGTGGTTCAAAAGCTCTTCCACTCCTCCCAATCAGTTTTATATCGACCTCACGAAATTTTTAATTGTCAACAATATTCCATTAAAAAGGATTAATAACGATTCCTTCAAGCATTTTTTGAGGCTTACACTTCACATGAGTCAACATTGCGTAAAAAATATGTCAACTTAACCTACGATGACGTTCTTCAAAAAATTCGGCAAGAAATCGGAACTAACTATCTTTGGGTTTCAATCGACGAAACTACCGATGCCAACGGCCGCTATATTGGGTCTGTGATTGTGCGCAGTTTAAAAAAAGAGGGTTCGAGTCAGCCCTATTTATTAACCTTACAGGAGCTTCCAAGAACCAATCATCAAACTATTGCTCGCCTCTTCAACGACGCCATGTCTCTTCTTTGGCCTGAAAAGGTTCTCCACGACAACGTGTTAATTTTTGTTACCGACGCTGCACCTTATATGGTTAAAGCAGCAGAATCGTTGAAGGTTTTCTATCCTAAGCTAGTCCACACAACATGCTTAGCTCATGCTCTTCATCGAGTAGCGGAAAGTATAAGAATCGCTTTCCCAGAAGTCGATGAGCTGATTTCAAATGGGAAAAAAGCTTTTTTAAAAGCTCCTGCGAGAATTTTAAAACTTAAAAATGCTTTCCCAAATATGCCTCTCCCCCCTGCCCCAGTTATCACCAGGTGGGGGACTTGGCTGGAAGCAGCTTTGTACTATGCAAAAAATTTGGATCAAATAATGAACGTAGTTAACGATTTTGACGCCGATGAGTCAGCGGCCGTCAAAAAACTTAAGGGACTTTCTAAAAATACTTTAAAATGTCAATTAACGACCATAAATTCGAATTATGGATTCTGGCGGACAAAATCAAGTTTTTGGAAAAAAAACATTTAAAACTTGCTCAAAGCGTTGATTTGATACTAGAAGCTCGTCGCGTATGGAGTGAAGAGGGAGAGACGTTAGCCCTCAATAAACTGGATAGCGTGCTAAAAAAGAATCCTGGATGGGAAGTGGTAAAAACGGCTAGTCAATTGATTCAGGGAAAAGAAGGAGACTACAGACACGTCGAACATCTAAGTCCAGAGGAAATATCTTCATTGAAATTTTCCCCGTTGACCTCGGTTGATGTCGTCGAGAGATCATTTTCGAAATTAAAAAACATTTTGGCAGACAATAGAAGAAATTTCAGTGTGGAAAATTTAAAAATGATCATGGTGACAAATATTTATTTGAATTCAGTCGGCGAAAAAGAAGAAGAAATAGAAGACAAAGAAGAAGAAGAAGAAGAAGACGACGACGACGACGACGAATTTTTGTAAAAATGTTTTTTTTTACCTGTTAATAAAACTTAATTGTTTTTACTCTTTTTTTAAAAGTGGGTACCTAATACATTTTATTGTTTCCTAATCCTTCGAAAAGCTTCTTGAATTAATAGCTTCTATGAGTTTGAAAAAATTGAAAATTTCATGGTTATTTTGATCATTATTAGTGCATATTTAACTGCATATTTAGGGTGTTGTAACTGCATTTTATATGACATATTTCAGCGTTTTTTAGTGCATAAAAATCCGCCCCCTAGTTATAATTTTTCAATGGAATTTTATCAATATGTTTCAAATTTTTTAGATTTAGTGAGGACAACAATACCCGCAAGGTTTTAAA
>JACGAQ010004005.1:0-21124 GCA_014119065.1 Orius insidiosus | reverse complement strand
TCATAAGCCAAGATGTGATTAAAAAATATATTCATTTTCTGATCATCACAACTGTATCGCAGGCAGTTTGGAGTATATTGCTGTTACTGAAAGTTGCCATTTTTTAGGCAGCCAGCCGTCATTGATGGCTTGAGTTCTATAGGCTTTGCTAATAAGTCATCTTTAATTTCAAATGTTACCAAATATTTGCCTAAATTTCAATCAAAAGTTCACAAGAATACTAGTTCTTATCTATCAATATATTATCAAAATACGAGGGGTCTCCGATCTAAGACAAATCTCTTTTACTTAAGCTCTCTCTCCACTCAATATGATGTAATTATCTTATCTGAAACATGGTTAAATGATTCAGTGTTATCTTCCGAACTATTTAATGCTAATTACAATGTTTTTAGGCAAGATCGCTCATCGGCCAACAGTACCAAATCGAACGGTGGAGGTGCATTGATTGCTGTCAAATAGCTTCATATCAAAAAGAATTTTGCCGCCTATTTCTAACCTGGAGGATGTATGGGTTTCCTTGTCTTTTAATGGGTTCACTTTTATTCTTGGAGGTTTCTACATTCCTACTAACTCATCGGATCAGGTTTATGATGATTTTTTTAAAAATTTCGAGTATATTCTCACCATGTTCTCGGACCGTAAGTGCTTGGTTGCAGGTGATTACAACATCTACTCTGGGGAAAATCTGCTGAACTCTGCTTAACCACATGGTCGAATGTATTAGCTGTGAATCAATTAAATCCAGTCCAAAATTCGCAAGGTAGGATTCTGGACTTTGCTTTTTCGAATTTTGAGGATGTATCGATTGAACGTGATCCCTCGCCTTTTGTGCCGGAAGATATGTTCCATCCTGCTCTTGGTATCATTTGTTCTTGGCTCCTTTAAAGCTCTATCGTCTCAATCTGGACAAAAGCGGAATTTCTATAAATGTAACTTTTCTTTGCTGAATGCTCAATTGTCATCTATTAATTGGTCTTTTCTCGAGTACGTTGACCTTGATAGGGCAACTGATACATTTTATATCTATGAATAGATTGTTCGATGAGTGTGTTCCCCTCAAGAGGATTTATCCGTCCAATCGTTTCCCATCTTGGTTTTCAAGAACCACGGTGAACTTAATTAACAGGAAAAATCGTGCCTACAATGTCTACGTGAAGTCCAAAACCCTGAAGATCATAACGTTTTTTTCTGATCTTAGAGCTGAATCCAAGCAGTCAATCAAGGCTTTATGATGCCTTTATATCCTCTGCCGAAAATCGTATTACTTGCGATATCAAACAAATATGGTCCTTCACCAACTCTAAAAGGAAACAGGATGGCTACCCTAAAGTTTTGACTAGTCCAGATAGTGTACCTCTTTCAGATGATTCAAAAGTACCGGATGCCTTCGCGGAGGTGTTTCAGTCTAATTTCAGTGACCCACTCCAAAATCCATTTGTGTCTTTTCAATATGTTCCTTTAGATTATAATCTTCTTCATGTGATATTTCCAAGCTGTGATACTAGATAAGTTACTAGCACTTGATTTTAACGGGTCACCAGGTCCTGACCAAATACCTACCATTGTTCTCAAAAATTGTGCCTCTAATTTAGTAACGCCGCTACATATCCTATTCAAAAAATCAGTTTCTTTGGGTCTCATGCCTGCGATTTGGAAATTGAATATAGTTCCAGTTTATAAAAAGGGTGACCGTTCACGAGTAGACAATTATAGACCGATTTCGAAACTTTCAGCTATTCCTAAAGTGCTGGAATCTATCATCACTGACCAGATATCCTGTCACCTACAATCTGTTTTATGTGGAAAACAACATGGATTCGTCGATGGGAAATCTACTACGACTAACTTGTTTATTTAGGGAATATCTGGTATCCCATATTGAAGCCGGTTCCCAGGTGGATGCGGTCTACACAGACTTGGCAAAGGCTTTTGACTCAGTTGACCACAAAACCTTCTTTATAAACTACGTTGTATGGGAGTTTCTGGTTCTCTCCTCGATTGGTTTGCCTCGTATTTAAAAAACAGGAAATCTTATGTTATCTTTCGCGGTTTTAGGTCTCACGAACTATCGGTAACTTCTGGAGTGCCCCAAGGGTCCCATCTTGGACCTCTTCTATTCAATATTTTCTTTAATGATGTCTTTCGTGTTGTACCGACTCGCAAATACTTGCCTTTGCCGACGATGTCAAGATGTTTAGGCGTATCGACTCACCTTCTGACTGTGCTCTCCTAAATGTAAATCTAATTTAAATTTGAAGGGATAAAAGCAGGAAGGAAGAAGAGATTACAAAAATTTGCCCCCGAGCAGGACTCGAACCCGCATCTCCAGAACAGATCTCCGTCATGCTAACCATTACACCATCGAGGACGAGTAGTGGTACGCACGGGGGGATACCTCAAGGCTGTCAATCTCTTCTTCCTTCCTGCTTTTATCCCTTCAAATTTAAATTAGATTTAAATTACCAGTGGTTGTTATCCACCAAAAATTTCCATTAGATGTATGTATCTCCTAAATGTGGATCTTGAGAGGTTCTCGTCATGGTGCTTGTTGAATGGTCTTAAAGTAGAAGTTAATAAATGTACTGCTATCACATTCACTAGGAAACATTCTTTCATTAACTACAACTATTCCATCTCTGGTAATACATCTAGGGTTTCTAATGTAAGGGACTTGGGCATTATCTTCGAGAAAGTGAGTTTTATTGATCACATCCAAATGTTGTCTCACGTTCACGAATGTTGGGGTTCATCAGGCGTTCCACGTCCGATTTCAAGAATGTTCAGGTAGTCCGGTCGTTATACTTTGGTTATGTCCAGAGCATAATTGATTATTGCTGTATCGTGTGGGCTCCTTACCATCTGTGTCATTTTAGTAGGTTGGACCGAATACAAAAATCTGCAATTAAGCATTTCGTGTTCCTCGAGCATGGTGATGCCTTTGACTCCAAGCCACTTGATGAATGGCAGACCCTCTATCATATGCTCCCGTCCGCTCATAGAATGACTTTCTTGATAGTCAGTTTTTTATGGAAAATATTACATAACGAACTTAACTGTCCAGAAATACTGGAACTTTTTTGTTTCCGGGTACCAGGTAGAACTACGCCCAGAATGACTTGTTTCATGTGCCTCACCATCGTTCTGATTATGGTCGCCACCTAACGTTTTCACATTCATTGCGAACTTTCAACGACTTGGCGAAATTAATAATGATTGACATTTTCATGACCCACTGTCTCATGTTAAACGTGTAATGATGGAGCATTTTTATCATCTAATAAGAAATGATTGTCTTACTCGGTCTCACTCTCTCTAGTACCTCTGTTACCTGTAACTATTTTATATCGTCTCTAAAGCTAGTCGCAATATATATTTTATACTAGTCAAGGTTGTAATAGGTAAAAAATCAATTAAATTATTGTTTATTTATTAAATTTCTATTTTTCCTGTGAATACATACCTGCCTGTGATGTCGATTCTTGTGTTTCAGTTAAAAATTTTTCTATATATATTTTGTACATTTAGCTTTATATCTACTTAGTTTAAAATTGTTTTGCATGTTTTTTTTTTTATAAATTGTTTAATAAACGCTATTTGGGCATGCCTGTAAGCGCTATGTACAAATAATAATAATAATAAATAAATAAGTAATAATTATGCGTGCAAACATAACATAAAGATTATGAGACATAAATAGAGATTCGGTGCCGTTAGAAACAAAAAACATACCAGATATGAAAAGAAGAAAAAAATAAAGGTAGTTGGTACAATTCCCAATGCACCCTACAGGGTGCACGAGAACTAAATCCGTGATTATTTACAAATTACACATAAATATCGACTAAAACTACTACAACCCGGTTAAATAATCATTAATTTAACAAAAAAACACAAAAAAACTGGAAGTACTTACGTTTTTCTAGTCATTTTTGTAAAAGTAGAGAACACGGTCCGGAACGAAGCATAATCACAAGGTTCATAACTTTCAAACCGTTATCACGCCCCCTGTTATCAATATTATCACCTCGAAAAATTCTGACGTCATCTCCATCAACAGGAGAGTCAGTTAGAAGTGGAAAACATAAAAAAAAAGTCTCTGGTTTTTAACAACAAGCGAACAAAGAGGTGCACCCTGGAGGTGCAATGGGAATTGGAGGGTATTGAAGGGGCGGTAAGTGTTTTACTCTTCTTAGGGGGGCGCAGGCTTCAAAAAGGTTGAGAAAAACTAATATAAAGTTAAGAGAGCTCACTCGAGTGCCTACAACTCATCCGAAAGTATTCTCATCCGAATGTCTACTCATCCGAAAAATAATAGAAATAGAAAAAATATAAACAGACAACTCATCCGAAAGTATTCTCATCCGAAAAAGGGGCGTGGCCGTTTCGGATGAGTAGACATTCGGACGAGAATACTTTCGGATGAGTTGTCTGTTTATATTTTTTAAAAATATTATACTTTAATAAAATAGAAAACAGTGAATACAACTCATCCGAAAGTAGGTATTCTCATCCGAATGTCAACTCATCCGAAAACTAACGTACAAAATTGCTGCGTCGTAGAATGAGGCAGCGTTCCACCCCAGCAAGTTTTAAACTCCTTTTTGGGCGTACCGAGCTCATTATCCATCCCAGGGCAGCCTACAGGTGAGCAAAT
This sequence comes from Orius insidiosus, assembly GCA_014119065.1. Taxonomy (NCBI): domain Eukaryota; kingdom Metazoa; phylum Arthropoda; class Insecta; order Hemiptera; family Anthocoridae; genus Orius; species Orius insidiosus. Next base: position 16,467 of record JACGAQ010004005.1, on the reverse strand, counting down.
CCTCGCGAGAGGAAAAATATCAACCCCCTTGTGTCATAAAACGAGCTGATCCTCGCGAGAAAAAAAAATTAACCCCCTTTTGTCATAAAACGAGCACATCCTCGCGAGAGGAAAAAAATCAACCCCCTTGTGTCATAAAACGAGTTGATCCTCGCGAGAAAAAAAAAATTAACCCCCTTGTGTCATAAAACGAGCTGATCCTCGCGAGAAAAAAAAATTAACCCCCTTTTGTCATAAAACGAGGACATCCTCGCGAGAGGAAAAAAATTTACCCCCTTGTGTCACAAACTCGCAAAAATAAACAAACAAACCGACCGGGTCGAACGCTGCCTCATTTCTACGACGCAGCATTTTTGTACGTTAGTTTTCGGATGAGTTGACATTCGGATGAGAATACTTTCGGATGAGTTGTATTCACTGTTTTCTATTTTATTATAGTATAATATTTTAAAAAAATATAACAGACAACTCATCCGAAGTATTCTCGTCCGAATGTCTACTCATCCGAAACGGCCACGCCCCTTTTTCGGATGAGAATACTTTCGGATGAGTTGTCTGTTTATATTTTTTCTATTTCTATTATTTTTCGGATGAGTAGACAATCGGACGAGAATACTTTCGGATGAGTTGTGTGCCCCCAGCTCACTCTGTGTAAAATATCGGACACTAATAATCTCTTAGTATTCGGAGCCAGCAAGAGAGAGCGCTAATGTGGAATATTAGTTTTTGGGACCAGGGACGGAGTACGCACTGACCGCTTACCGGCTGAATTTAAATTCCCAATCCAACAACCCTTATTAATTTTCCTCCTACTGTTATCACTTCTCATGTTGGCGTACTGTTATTCGCACACTTAATACTCTACTATTTGCTACTTTTTATACCGCCACCTACTATGTACTGTGGACTAAATAGTATTGTCATTAATATTTTTGGTCGGTCTTAAATGAGTGGATAGTACATCAAAAGAATTCCGATAGATAGAGACTAAATAGATTACAAATGATTTGTAATTTTACATTTTCAAGATTACAATTAAAGGAAGATTCTGTAAAATCTTAGTGAAAAATCAGATGAAAATTGCGGCAGGGAAGCAACCTTATGATCGGTAAAGTTGGCTGATCAGTTTTTTCTCAACCTTTTTGAAGCCTGCGCCCCCCTAAGAGGAGAAAATACGTACCACCCTTCAATACTTAGAAAAAAAGAAAAAGAAAAAAAAAAACTATAATAAAATTAAAAAAAATGACCCTGCGGTAGCAGGGACTAAAAGGTAGATTTCTTTTCATGATTAAAATTAAAATGTATAAACACAAAATATATAATTATGTTATAAAAAATCTACCTAAAATGATGATATAAGAAAAATTGCGCCACTGAGCCCCTAGAAAAAATCTGATAATTTTATTAATAAAATATTTAATAATTTCCCGGTATAAATTCAAATTTTTTTTAAAGTTTAGCTAGTTCAATATTTTGCGCCTGGCTCGTCCAAACCTGCTTTAATTAATTTTTTACACGCCCTCGCAGAGGTCTTAAAGTTTTTTTTTTGCAAAAGGACTAGGATTTCAATAGAAAATGCCAATTTTGTCTTTTAAGCCCTAAGTAAAGTAGGTGAATCGCTGGTCCGATTTCAGCCATTAACGAACTCGTCCGAGCTATTGAGATAAAAGCTCTAAATACCGGATATCGTCACCCTCACATTAAAATTGCTCCAGTTATCGTGCTAATATATGTATATATATATAAACTTTTCAACTGAGGATGGTTTTGGGGTCCAGGAGGTATGAAACGAAAAACGTATAGAAAATTTTTTGAATCTGCGACTACTTGGTACATTACAATAGGTAGATTTTTGAAGAAAAGAAATCTACCTAAAAGGGTAGTTTGCAGAAAAAGTAATGTGAGGTAAAAATATATTCAAGTATTCTATTGAAACCAATATAAAAACTAAATACTATACAATTCTAGCTTATATTAATTACCTATTATACCTAAACAAAAGAATATTAAAGTTTTGACAGTCTATGGTGAAAGGTAGCTTTTACAAGTATTAAATTGGGCCGCTTTTCTATAAGAATTTACTGAGTAGAATGAAATAAACAATTTTATGCCTCACTTTTTGCGTGCCAGCACGGCCAAACTAATAAGATTTGTTGCGAAATATATTTTGTTGAAAAAATAAGTTGAGTTATTAAAAAATATCGAAATCTACGAGCCCAATTCAATACGCAGATATTTAGCAAATGCGCATGGTAAAAATAATTAAATAGAAAGATATTTTCATTTTTTTTAAGGGTTGAATCTGGAAATTTCTGAAGGCCAGCGACCTTTTTGGGGAAAAACCCTCTTATTAACTTCTTCTAATCCTTCCGATGCCTTCTTTTGTTTGATTACACCCTTTTTATATTTTGAATGCCTACGCAGGTAGAGAAAAGAGAATGGTCTTTTTCCCGATAAGAAACCTGACCTCGTGGATTTTCCAGTTTCAACCGAATTTATTTTTAAAGAAATTATCAAAATTATAATTTTTTTATTTTAATAATTTTTCACTCATGGCAGTCATGGCATTTTGGCGAAGGTCCCCGACCGGGGCTGTATCTCCTAAATGAGAATTTTTTGATCGAGAGGAAATAAAGCGTAAAAACTTTAGCAAGCAATTTTTATTAAGCAAAGGAGGAGTAAAATAAATAAATAATTTGTAAAAAAAATAACAAACTAACAATAAAGAAGTACATATAGAGTAAAAATTTGGCAAACATCGGATCAATTTGTTTGTCCTTACTGCCAAACTAAAAAAGCTTAAAAAACTAACATTAGACAGAGAGATCTTCGCCGTTTTTAAACATTTCGACCTTTTCAAAATGGCTACGACAGGAAGATTTGTAATTATTCCGTATAATCGAATGATTTTGTTATAATTATTTATTTAATTGTACAGCTATGGGTATGGCATTACAAATTTAATTGAATTTGAGCACAAAAAAAAAAAGAAAAAAAACATTTAATTGAGAATTCGCGAGAATGGTATGCCCATAAAAAGTTTCACGAAATGATTTTCTTTGGAATCGCTGATTAAAAAATAAAAAATAAAAAAATTTGAAAATAGAAATTTGAGGAAATCGAATGATTTTTCGAAGGTTTCCCGCGATTTTTTGCCCAAGGGAAACCATCTAGCGCAGTGATCCTCAACGGGGGCGGTACTATACCGCCCCCCTGGGTTCGCTGGGAAGTTGCTGGGCGGCGTTAAGCAAAATTTGGGTTATGGCTAAGTGGCTGGGGGCGTTAGCGTGAGTCCTTTTTTTGAATTTAATTTTTATTAATAGCGATAAAAAATTTTGTTAAAAAGTTTGGATACCTCATGGTTCCCGGAGACTAAGTAGGCCAATTCAAATATACCCGATGGCTCCCGCTTCTAGTAAAGCGACATACCCGATGGTTCCCGTGTTTATTTTGTAACGCAGGTATCAATGAAGGGATATTGAGCATTATTTTAATACTAAGTTCCTTTAAAACAACAATCAGCGATGTAACTAGGAACAGATTTTCTTAAATTTTATTAGTCTCAAAATGGCATTAGAAACAGTCATTTTCAAAAACCAAAATGGCGACTAAAATTACCACTAAACAGAAAATCGTCGACACCGATTGAACGGTCACAAACGCCTGTTTGCATGTTCAAGCTTGTCGGAAATGGGGGGGGAGGTGGAAACTTCGCCAATTTTTTCGTAAAAAATCATCTTCTTTTCTCGTTTATTAATAATTTATTAATACATAATTTAATAATGAATTCCAGCCCTTCAATCCGAAAAGCTCTAATTTTGAAATTGAACGGAACAAAAATGTGGACTGTATTTTTGGGAAATTGGAATCTTTTCCAACATTGCAAACCCAACACCACAAAATAATATATCTGGGACCCATCGGGTATATGGCAATTTTCAGCCTGGGAACCATCGGGTATGTTGCAATTTTCAGCCCGGGAACCATTGGGTATAATTATCTCGTTTTGGGAACCATCGGGTAAAGTACCAAAAAAAAAAAAGGCCTACCTATAACAAAATCAGGGTTTGAAAATCGAGACGGTTGAGATACCAAACCAACATAACCGCCAGGTCTTACGGGTTTAGTATGACAAACGAAAATTTGTGGAGAGATGAAGCGCCCATGCACCCGTTTTCAAGCTCCCCTTGGCGGCGTCGCGAAATGCTTGTTTACAGGATTCAACAGGGGGGTAATTTTTTTCCTCTCGCAAGGATCTGCTCATTCTTAAAGAATGTACCCGTTTTAATAGTAGACCCTCGTTTATCCGCCCCTCGTTCATCGGTTTATCCGCGTTTTTTTTTCTTCCAGATTTGGCTATAAATTATCCATCCTATGAACGGATAAGAGAGGGAGTTTTTAAAAAAATGATACGTTCTATTGTTCTATTGGTTTTTTCAGAGGGTGTTCATTATGTTAAAAAAAAGTTAAAAAAAGAAAAAGATTTGTTTTACCCCATAAAATTAAAAATAAAAGATTTGATTGGGTTGCAGCTTTTAACTAATAAATGTTTTTAGCATATTTTTTTTACCTTTTATTTAACGTCTAGAACCGTAAAATGACAACAAAAAATTATAGGTAGTTACAGCATTTTAATTGCTAATATTGTTAAACTCTCAAATAATCAATAAAAGAAAAATCGTCCCCAGCAGGACTAAAGAGGTAGATTTCTTTCAGATTGTTACACCTAGGAACTTCATAAACTCGAATTTTAAAAAATCGTCTGTTAGGAATTAAAGAGAAAATAATCAAGTTTTCCATTAATTTCATTGCAAATTGATTCAAATTCATTGCATCCAGCTGATCCAAGTCAAGTTATATATAAACCCCCATTAATTTAAATCAGAGAATTTGATGGTGTAGTTTAAAATACGTTTGGATATACAGGGTCCCCAAACAGAACCTAACTTCTTTATTTCTAATGAGAACCCCTATTGTTTATTTCAGATTCGTAATCTACGAAAAATTTCATGTTGATTTGACTATTCATATAAGCAACTAAAATCCGTTAATATCGACCTGAGAGACTCTTTTTTTTATTCCACTGATTTTTGTCCAAAGATTGCAAATGCCTCAAATTCGATCATCTTCGCATTCTTCATCACGAGATTTCTTCGCTAACGGTTTTTTCAAGTTAGAACCCAAATTTCTTACTTCAGAAATGAAAATTAGCGATTTTTTTAACGGGATTTAAATATTAAAATTTTGATGCTCAACCACAAAAGACGCTGTAGCTATTTCAAATTTAACGGTCCGAAAGAAAAATTCCTTTCAACAACGGCTAATTTTTATTTCTGAACTAAAAATTTGGGTCTTAAAAAACGGCTGCTAGCGACAAAAAAAAACATTGTATTGAAAAATACTATGTTTTTCAAAGATTGATGTCGTTGGGTTCGATTCAGAGCCAAGCATCCAGGAGTCAGAAAACCGGGCGTTATCTTCTCCGTCAGAGGATTCGTCGGACTTTTCGATCTTGCCGTCATATGATGAATGGGTAAGATACTTTTTAAATGAGTGTGATCGGAAATTAATAATGCTTTTTTCGAAGATTGATGTTGTTGGGTGGTATCGTGAGCCAGAAAGTGAAGATTCTGAAGACACCGCTATTTATGCCCAGTCGGAGGATTCGATGTGGCCATTTCACAATTTCTCCGACGACGACGATGATGATGAAGAATAAATAATATAATTGTGCATATAAGACGTACTACTTTTTGTAAAAAATAATTTACTTTTTGTAAATATCGTACTAATTTAAATGAAAATTTTTTAATTGTAAAAAAATGTGTCTTCTTAACAATTCCTTTATATAAAATATTTATGACCACATCTGAATTTGTGGGTAAGCGATCAGAGAGCAATAACTCGTACTAAAATCGTATTGCTTATTTGGCTACTTGAGCTTCAAAAAGAATTATTATGGATCATCTAGCTTATTTATTAATTACCTATTATACCTAAACAAAAGAAGTTGATGGTGGCTGTTGTTAATTATGTAGACTCGAATATGGGCTTGCAGCCAATGGTTGGTTTAAAATTATTCAACTTTTACCAACAAACATTTATTTGGAGAAATGTCCGACGTTTCGAGCTATGTAAGCTCTTTCTCAAGGCGGCCTAAAATACAGATATTTTGACATTAATCAATCTTAAGTGTTACAAAAACAGAACTCACAGTCTCCCAAAGTTTTAACTTGGTATAAGCATTGTCGAAAAACTGAACATCAATTAAAAACTCCTGTGTGACAAAAAATTTTTTGAAATAAAATAACAATTGAAGAATTTAAGACAAAGCTTACCAGTTCGATCAGCCAATATACGCTAATTTTTTTTATATATATTAAAAAGATACGAGAGAACGAAAATTAGATTTTTTCCGTTTTAAAAATGGATGGATGAAGACTCGGTTTAAATTCAAATGCGACTTTAAGAAACCTACGTGTAACGCAAAACGATTTTCGTCGCGACGAAAAATTGGGCCGTTTTTCTATAAGAATTTAGTGAGCTGAATGAAATAAACAATTTTATGCCTCACTTTTTGCGTGCCAGCACGGCCAAACTTAGATACCAATAAGATTTGTTGCGAAATAGATTTTGTTGAAAAAATAAGTTGAGTTATTAAAAAATATCGAAATCTACGAGCCCAATTCAATACGCAGATATTTAGCAAATGCGCATGGTAAAAATAATTAAAAAAGAAAGATATTTTCATTTTTTTAAGGGTTGAATCTGGTAATTTCTGAAGGCCAGCGACCTTTTTGGGGAAAAACCCTCTTATTAACTTCTTCTAATACAGTTATTTTCAACCAATTAGTGTCACAATTTCGTCAAAAGACTCCTTAATCGTTCAATGCCTTCTTTTGTTTGATTGCACCCTTTTTATATTTTGAATGCCTACGCAGGTAGAGAAAAAGAATGGTCATTTTCCCGATAAGAAACCTGACCTCGTGGATTTTCCAGTTTCAACCGTCTTTTTTTTTAAAAAATTATCAAAATAATAATTTTTTTTTACTTAAATAATTATTCACTTATGCCATTTTGGCGAAGGTCCCCCTAAGGGGGCTATATCGGGAGCCGGGAGGATTTGATTCAGAAAACCGAAAAATAATTTTTTTAGATTTAAAAAAAGTAAACACGCAACTTTGTACATACGAATTAAGTTTTTAGACATTTTTTACCCCCTTTCCTAGAAAAAGGACGCCGCTAACCGCGGCATCTGCTCATACAGAGAGACGGATTAAAATTTTTCTCTGAAATGCCGCCTGCGTTCGAGTGAATTTTTCGAAACAAAAGCCTCCACTCATAACATTTTTACTTCGACTTTTGGACTATGAACACAACAACAAAACAAGCCCCCTTTTTAAATTTTTCAGTTCGAATGTGAGAGTTGTTGCGTAAGGAGTTAAAATGGAAAAAAAAAAACATTGAGAAAAAGCTAAAGCCTGCACCATTGAGTTTTTTTTAAATGAATATGTATTTTACATATTTCATTCAACCACATATATTTTGAAGAAAATTTTGTACATATCGGGTGATCGGAAACACAAGGCTTACGTCTGGGGAGCGATAAAAAGTGGTTTTATGAAAAAAATTTAATGTAAAAACCCCTGATTTAAATCAAAGAATTTGATGGTGTAGTTTAAAATGCGTTTGGATATACAAGGTGCCCCCAACAGAACCTATCATCGTTATTTGAAATGATAACCCCTATTTTTGATTTCAGATTCGTAATCTTCGCCAAATTTCAAGTAGATTACCAAGTAGATTATTCATATGACCATTTTCGACAACTTTAAAAAATGTAAAAGTTTTGCGTTTTTCGCGCTAAACCGACCTAAGAGATTCATTTTCTTTTCCACATATTTTTTCCCCGAAGATTCCAACTGTCACAAATTCAAGCATCTTCGCATTCTGCATCACGAGATTTCGTCGTTAAGGGCCCTTTTTCAAGTTAGAACCCAAATTTCTTACTTCTGAAATGAAAATTGGCGATTTGTTAACGGAATTTTAATTTTTGATGCACAAACACAAATACGTTGTAGCTCTTTCAAAATTTGTGGTCCGAAAGAAAAATTCCTTTCAACAACCGCTAATTTTAATTTCTGAAGTACGAAATTTGGGTTTTAACATAAAAAAAAGGCCGTTAACGACGAAATCTAGTGATGCAGAATGCGAAGATGCTTGAATTTGTAATAGTTGGAATCTACGGACAAAAATAAGTGGAATTAAAAAAAATGAGTCTCCTAGGTCGATTTTAACGGATTTTTGCGCAAAAAACGCTAAAATTTACATCTTTATAGTTGTATGGTCATATGAATAGTCAAAGCAACTTGAAATTTTGCGTAGATTACGAATCTGAAATAAAAATATGCGTTTAATTTTTTAATAAGGCCCAATTTTTGAATTTTGGTTATTTTTATCAAGGGATGGTCCTTTCGGGAATAATTGATTCTTCAGTCAAGCTTTCGGCTATTGTATTGCCATCATCAGGACCTATGTACGTCAGAAATGAAGCTTCACCTTCTTATGTTTTATTTCAACTTTTATTATACATATTTGTAAAATTTAAAATCATTTTAAAGGTATGTATAATAATTTTTCACAAAATCAAAATTTAATGTAAGTCTGTACATAGGTCCTGATGATGGCAATAAAATATCCGAAAGCTTGACTGAAGAATCAATTTATTTCCGAAAGGAGCATCCCTTGATAATAATAACCAAAAATAGGTGTTCTCAATTGAAATAACGAAGTTAGGTTCTGTTGGGGTCACTCTGTATATCCAAACGCATTTTAAACTATACCATCAAATTCTATGATTTAAATTAATTGATGGGGGGGGGGGGGTTATACATTTAACTTTTTTTTTCCATAAAACCACTTTTTAACCCTCTCCCAGACGTATGCCATGTGTTTCCGGACACCCTGTATATCATGCTATTTAAAAAAAAAACTCACATTAAAGTGATCTTCACATACGAACACTGAAGATTTCATACATATGTCCGAATAATTTCTTCGGATGGCTCGAAGCGGCCTCTTTTCGCATCTTTCGGAAGAAAAAAAATAATTTTTCGGAATTTCTGGATGTGTTTTTGCAAAAAGGGACTATACAATAATTTGACTATACAATAAGCCATTGAAATAAACTGTCGTAGCTTTTAATCAAAAATACTCGTTTTTAAAGAAAAAAAGCTCTTCGTATACACTCCCGCTTTGAATTCATGAATATTGTGACGTCACTCGCTGAAAACGGCTTGAAGCTAGTTTCTAATCAAATTTCCCCCTCTCATTTTCAACCGCGAATATCTCGGAAATACTGAACCGATTTTCACGAAATTTTCACGGTTGTTCTTAATTTATTATGTACTTTTTATTAATGAAAAAAAAAAATTGGTTTAGTTAGCCATTCAATTTTTAAACGGAATAAATAAAAAAAAATGGCGACGTCCGTTTCAACAACGACCCTTCATACCTGCGATTTGGGATTTTTCTATAAATACGAAGGGCTTCGTTTTCCCACTAGTCACTTTCCTAGAAGTAACCGAACCGCCGACATCTCGCTTTTTTCGTAAACAATTTTATTTCAACTTAAAAATGGAGAGACTCGGTGAAGAAGAAATTTATGAGGCAGAGATGGCCGACGACGAGTTGGACATAACGCAGGAGTCTGAAGAAGATATTTCTATGCTGTCGGAGGATACTGCTTACGGTTCGATGCTCTCGTTGACGGGATCGGTTGAGGAATTCCGCAGCCCGCCGCCGCCACCCTTCGCCCGACCGAATGTATTGGTAAGCATTTCGAGACAAATAGTATTAATTGATAGTCTTTTTAGAATAATGTATTAATAGCACTGGTTTATTGACTTTTTTTATTTGGATGTTTCGAACGGAACTTCCGTTCCTCTTTAGCTTGCCACATATCTATTTTGAAAAACACATAGCAGTTAAAATTTTTTATAAATAATAAAAAATAATTATCAGACTTAGCAAAAATAAATTCCTTTTTTAAAAGAGCGATGTTCGAGTACGGCTGGCCAGACTGAGCAGCCAACCAAGTTGAGATCGGTATAGTTACTTAAAAAATACTGGAGGGTAAAACAATAACTTCATTAAGAAAGTTAAAATGTCAAAAAAACCAGCGCTATTACCCATTATTTAAACAACGAAAATTGACAACAATATCATCAAATTAAATTAATAGTCGAACATATTGGTATTATTACTATTCATGAAAGATTAAAGAATGTTGGGCTGAAAAGAGAGATTTAGCATGATGTTTAGCCAAAAATGGGAGTCCTCATTTAAATAACGACTATCATACGTTATTTTTTGAATTTTAACATTTCCCGGTCAAATTCAATATCGTGACGTCCCATGCGAATCAATTCTATTGCATCCAGCTGTTTCAAATCTACCCTCAACCCTTCTTTGCTTTCCACGCAATAAAAATATTGAAGTCGAATCGTGATTGGAACCTCAAAGTACAAGATATTGTGGATTATGCAGTTCAGGCCCTAAGCAAAGTACCAGAACCCGTCGTCCGATTTCAGCCATTAACGAACTGGTCAGAGCTATTGAGGAAAAAGCGCTAATGACCAATTTCGTTAACCTCAAATGAAAATTGCGGCTTCTATCGTGCTTATATCTGAATAAATATATATGTATACTGGGTGTCCGGATACACATGGCATACGTCTGGGAAAGGGTTAAAAAGTGGTTTTATGAAAAAAGTTATATGTAAACCCCCCTAATTTAAATCAAAGACTTTGTTGGTGTAGTTTGAAATGCATTTGGATATACAGGATGCCCCCAACAGAACCTAATTTCGTTATTTCAATTGAGAACCCCTATTTTTTTATTTCAGATTCGTAATCTACGCAAAATTTCAAGTCGATTTGACTAGTCATAAGACCATTTTTGACAACTTTAAAAAAAGTCAAACTTTAGCGTTTTTAGCGCTAAAATCCGTAAAATCGACCTAAGAGACTCATTTTTTTTTAAATTCCACCTCTTTGTTCGGGGATTCCAACTATCACAAATTCAGGCGTCTTCGCGTTCTTCATCACGAGATGTCGTCGCTAGCGGCCATTTTTCTTTTTGATGCTCAACTACAAAAGACGCTGTAGCTCTTTCAAATTTTATGGTCCGAGAGAAAATTCCTTTAAAAATACCTACCGCAAAAAAAAATTGGGGTTCTGCTTGACAAAAGGCCGTTAGCGACGACATCTCGTGATGCAGAATGCGAAGATGCTTGAATTTGTGATAGTTGAATCTTCGGACAAAAAGAAGGGGAATTTTTAAAAAATGAGTCTCCTAGGTCGATTTTAACGGATTTTAGCGCAAAAAAACGCTAAAATTTGAAATTTTTAAGATTGTCAAAAATGGTCATATGAATAGTCAAATCAACTTGAACTTATGCGATTACGAATCTGAAAAAAAAATAGGGGCTCTCGTTTAAAATAACGAAGTTTGTGTCGCTCTGGGATACCCTGCATAAAAATAAAAAATTGTTAATTCAATCAATTCTTCGACAAAAAACAAGGGGGTTTAGTTAATTTTTTTAAATCTTCAATAGTTCAGAAAAAGGGTGATCCACATTTTGAACCTATACATCCCCAACCATTTATCGTATGAAATTAACAACTTTGTTTTATTTTTAGGATATCAATTTTTATCCAGCAGGAGCCCTCCCGGACTTCCTTCTGATGCGCCTGATTCTGACGACTTCATGATCATCGAGCGCCCGAACAATAGATTGCCATGTCCTGCAAACTATTTCTCCGACGACGACGAAGATGATGATGAAGAATAATAATATAATTGTATATAAGACGTACTGCATTTTGTGAATAATATTTATATCGTACTAATTTATATAAAAAATTTTTAAATGTAAAAATGTTTCTGTCTCTTAACAATTCCTTTCTACTAAACATTTATGACCACAACTGAATTTGTGGGTAAGCGAAGGCTATAACTCTTTCTAAAACCGCACTGCTAATTTGGCGACTTGAGCTTTAAAAAGAATTTTTATGGATCATCTAGTTTATAATTATTAATTACCATCATAAACGAATGAATATTAAAATTTTGATAGTCTATTTCAGAAAATGGTCAATGTTATCTTTTACTAGTATTGGGCCGAAACTGTTTTCTATAAGTATATTTACTGAGCTGAATAAAATAAACAATTTGATACCAAGATTTTTGCTTGGCAGCGCGGCCAAACTTAAATTAAGACTTGTAGCTAAATTGCATTTTGTTAAAATAATAAGTTACATATAAAAATAGGTAGATTTAGAAGTCTACCTAAAAAGCCCAGTTCAATACCAGATATTTAGCAAATTCGCATGTTAAAAATAGTTAAAAAAGAAAGATATTTTCATATCTTTAACATCAGAGTGACTCTGTTATGTGCGCCAATTTTGATCCACCTCTCTCTCCTGCCTAAAAAATATTTTTCTATATTTCCTAAATTAGGTATGTAGTACATTTTACCCAAAAAATGTACCTAAAACAAAAATGCTTCATCAGTTCGATAAAATGATGATAAACTGGAGTGGAGTAGTAAATAAGATGAGAGAAGCTTGGCGAAATCTAGGAATGCGGTAGCAAAAAAGCATTTGGCGCAGCCGCCCAGGGGTTTCCGGGTTTTCTTTTTTAAATTTGTGCTTTTTTTTCTGAAAAATTTTCTATGTTCTTTTTTTGAAAATTTTTTTAAGTGTCAAGGTAAAAATAATGGGCTCTTTGGCATAGGGGTGTCCTCTCGTCATGGGTGGAAGTATGAAATTCTCCCTACTAAAAAATAATAATTAAAAAGTGACAATTTATTCTTTTCCCTCCATTTCTTAGCCAAAACTACTTTTTCAGCGTTTTTTACAGTAAAACCTTAGTTTTGGGCATTTTTCTGTTTCTTCAGCCCAGAAGCTGCCGATAAACCAATTGTTGAGTCTCAATTTTAACATCCTTTTTCCAGATTTTAAGACGTTAGGTTTCTTGATAAAAACTGTACAGGTAGAAATATGTTTATAAAAATATATAATATTGTTTCCATTAAATAAAACAAACGTCAAATAAATAATTATATAAAAAATCACCGCATAAGAATCAAACATCTTGGTTGCCAATTTGCACAAAAGATTAAAATCCTGACTAAGATGAAGGCGCCAAAATCGAGTCCGACCCAAATGACCGGCGGAAAGTTCGGTGAGCCGATACCGTGAAGGATTCTCGCAATCGACCTCCCGGTGAAATTATTCTCAGACGAATGCATCGAAATAAAACTCCGAATGTCTGAAGCTATCAAAGTTTCGTTTTCCAAACTGACCTCATCAAGTTCAACATCGTTGACCAAAGAAGGATTCATAAAATAATTTCTTATTTGATCTTTTAAACATTCACTTCTTTCAAAATCTTCTAAATCAATGCATTCATCGATATTATCATACGCAATCCTTAAAAAAAAAATTAATTATCAACTTTAAAAACAAAAATTAATTTACTTTTTTAAAGAATTAAATAACAGTTGAAGTGAATATAAGCCACTTTTTTCTTTTTCCATAACTTTCGAATATAAAAGATCAAGAACTTCATCAAGTTGGCAATCAGTAAGATTTCCAGGGGAAAACTCGAAAGCCGAGTTCAGAAAAATCAACTACGATTCCTGTCTTTTTAGGTTTGTCGTTTTCTAAAAAAAAACGTATATATATATGTATATAAAAATTTACGAAACATAAAAAGAAAGAAAATTTACCTTTGGCCCATTCTAAGTCTTTTAAGGTTCTTTTGACAATTCCGCTGTCCCAGTTGATTTTTCTAGATAGAAAAATTATATCGAAATCTAATAATTTTGGCAATTCGTCATTTTGTGATGCCATAGCCATGGCTAAAGGTGGACACTAAAATTAATTTTTATAAAAATATAATAAGAAATCATAAAAATTTACTGTTTTGGCGATTTTTTTTAGATGAGAGGGTCCTTTGTAGCTTGTGACTTTACATTTTGTATGAGAGAGGTAGAATTTTGATCCATTTTTTGCTGTCGAGTTCTAGGTAAGCAAGGAGTGTGCTTATGTTTTCCTGAGGCAGATCTAAAGCTGAGACTGTATCTGCGATAGAAAAGGCGACTTCATGTTTTGGGCAGTCTGAACATTTACAGCGTATAAAACCATTTCGAGTAATTTCCTAATTGTATGACGATCAATACTGTTGCTGTATATATGACGCTTTAACTCTCCAAGGTCGTTTTTCTGAGAAAAAAAAATTGGAAAAAAAAATATTTTTAATACCTTGGCGTCTAAAACAGATGGCAATGAGCAGGCTGTCGGTCTCTACCTGCTCGACCGATTTCTTGAATAATTTTCAAAAGTTGAAGGGAGGCTGAAGTGTATGATGCCACGAATGTCGTTTTTATCAATGCCCATGCCGAACGCCATTGTCGCCACGACTATTCTGAGTTTACCTATTAAAAGATCAACATTTTATATTTTTAGGAGAAACAACCGTTAAAATGCGCTATAAGAGAATGAAAAAATGTTGACTTTTGTTTGGCTTAATCGATTTTTGATCTAATTTACAGGGTACTCCAGAGCAGCTTAACTTCATTATTTAAAATGAGAACCCTAATTTTTTATTCCATCAACATTCAACATTCTTCGTCGGGTTAACCCTTTCGAGACCGCAGGCGACTATAGTTGCCATGCGCGCATGTCGCTTGGAGACCGCAGGCGACTTTAGTTGCCCCGCGGGAAGCCTCTCTAAGATATTTAATACCTTCGCTTCCCTTGCGAAGCGACATGCCACTGGCAATCTGTTGGGGGAAAATGAACTACGTGATGATCGCATCACTCGTCGCTTTCTGTGCTTTGCTGGGCGCTGGGAAAAGTGAGGGGAAAAGTGCTGCGCCAGTAGCGCAGAGAATCAGGCGTCAGAGGCGGTCAAAAGGGTTAAAAACCTTGAGATAAAAGCCCAGTTCAATCTGGCTGACACAACCTGCATACATTTTATGAAAGTCTTAACTCCCATAAATTACCTGACATAAAATTCTTTGTATTGAATTTCTTCGCCCTGCTGTCAACCCAGCATGATATGATTCAGCATGAATGGATAATTTTATATTGTTTTTCCATCTTCCGTCTATAAAAATAAATTATTTGTATCATCAAAAAATTTAAAAAAAATTTACTTGAAGACTAGTGCGGAGAAAAGAGGCGACACGATCGCTGCTCTCGTCTAGTGCAGTAAATGATGATACTTTGGTATTTCCCGAATATTTTTCCTTTTAAAGTTTATGAGGGCATGTTGTTTTTCTTCTTCGCTGTTTATTAAGGAAACGGAAAGAATTAGGTTTTCTGGGAGAGGTCGGTCGGAAATGACGCCTTTTTTGTCTTCGGTATCTATCTCTAGATGTCCGAGGACAGCCTCAATCGTCGGGATACTCGCCGTCGCCGTCAAACCGAGAAAAGTCTTCACACCCAATTTTCTCTCACACCTAAAAAAAATCAATCCCCTACCATCAATCTACTATCATCATACTTGAGTAACGGTCATATAAGATGGACGGAAATTATGGCACCATTGATACAACAATGAGCCTCATCAATACAGGCGAAAGCGATTGGCGGTAAAACCGAAAATATTTTCCGCCCAAAACCTGAGTCCAGCGAAACCAAAATCTCCGGCGACAAAAGTAAAACGTCAAGATTTCCCATCTTCAAATCCTCCATAACAGCATCTCTTTTTTTCTCCGTCAAATTCGCATGGAATGACGCTATTTTAAACATTTGGAGACTCCTTGTACCTAATTAAAATTATAAAAACATAATATATATTAATTAATTACTTGATCGTTCATTAATGAGATTAAAGGTGAAATAACGATGGTTATACATGAAGGATTACGTTTGCTGTATATATAAGCCGGAAGTTGATAACAGAGAGATTTCCCTGATCCAGTACTTGATGTTATAAGTGTCGACTGCCCTTTCAAAATCCTCATTATCGCCTCTTGTCCAGGTAAAAATGAAGAATGTCCAAAATCTTTCAACGCATTAAATACTTCTTTGGGAGTACCTTAAAATTATGATATCTTTTAGCAATGCAGATTCGGCAGAGATATGTGTCGAAAAGCGGTTTTCAACAGTTTTTATCAAATATCTCGAAAACTATGAGGTTAAGCGCAAAAAATATTAAGTTAAAAAATATTCTACATTAAATTTCCAACAAAAAGTATTTAGTACACAATCTTGCTAAAGTAAATGCTTTGGGAGTTACAAACCGAAAGAAAAAGGCCTTTTTTTCCTAATTTTTTTTGATGAAAACTCAGACTTTTGTCGGTTTTTATCAAATATCTCAAAAATTAAGAGGTTTATTGCAAAAAGTAATAAGCACAAAATAATCTACATTGAATTTCCAACAATAAGTATC
>JACGAQ010004004.1:0-21132 GCA_014119065.1 Orius insidiosus | reverse complement strand
CTACCTTGAAAATGTCAAGAGATTTTTTTGAAATTCGCAAAAATGGCGAAGATCTGCCTGTCTAAAGTTTTTTTTAATGCGCTAAGGCTGTTGGTTCGATCTTAACCAACTACCTTCTCCATTATAAATAGATTTAATTGAAGATTAAAAAAGAAGAAAAATTAAAAGAAGTGTATAGTAGGGGAAATTTAGGTTCTTCACGCCCGTTTGTGAGGCATAGCTAAGCCAAAACTTACATTTTTTCTTCCTAGTTTTCGATGGTAGGGATGAACCATTAAAACATTGTCTAACGTCGAGGAAGTTGCCGTCGGTGACAGCTCCAAGGATGTTTTTTTTTCGAAATTGGAAAAAAATACTCTTCGGGGAGGCTACTCCTTAAATTTTGTTTCATTATTTTATTTACTTTATATAAATACCGCCGAGGTATTATGGTGACTTTAATTAAGGAAACAATTTTTTAAAAACCCAAATAAAATTTTTTTCAAATATAAAATAGAGAGAGAAAGTTGTTTTGAATTTAAGCATAGAAGCAAAAAAAATTTTTTACAAAAAATTTTTACTTTCTCCTCAAAATTTTTTTGGTTACGTCCACTACCGCTTTGGATGTTTAAGCAGCAAAAAATGTTTTTAGTTCCGAGTTTTTTGGTCTTTACCGCACCCACAAAAAAAGGGGAGAATGTGCGATTCGAGTTCTTTTTTTTTATATCCTCTACCGTAACTGTGAAATCTTGCCTATAAATCGAGAGTTTTTCCCCCAAAAAAAGATTTCTCTTCCACTGAGAATTTATGCAATTAAAAAATCATTCAAATCTTTTTTCACTTACATGCGTACCAAGAAAAAAAAATCCTTTCCTAACTTCCTCAAAGTTATTGTCACCCTTCATTTACGATCTTTTGAAAAGGGTCTTGCAGATCAACTTCACCAGAATGTCTGCGGTGCCGGCAGGCTTTCCGTCCCATTTTCCGCAGCAAAATTGGCGGAGTCTAAAGTTTAGTTTTTAAGTAACAATTCAAGTCCTTCTGAGGAATTCAAAGACAGCCCCAGACAGAGGATATTTAATTTCCTATTTCGGAGGCTCGGGAAAAAGTTAGAATTTTACGATTGTTAATCAAAAATAAATTAATAACCTTCATTTTATAACAGGTTTTCTTATACACTGTTTTGAGAAGAAAAAAACAGTAACAAAAAGCGGTTGTTTGTGAAAGTGGAGTTAGTTAGTGAATTATTTAATAGACGAATGGCCTTTCTTAGAAGAATCTGAGAAGGGTCCATAAGAAGAAATGCCAGTCTGGACTTGACAGAAAGATCTGTTACGTTTCTCATAGTTGTCTCTTCGCCCTTGCGTCATTCCTTTTTTTATCCTACATCTCAAGTTCAATTTTTAAACTTAAAATATTATCAATTCCCAAGGATTAAGGAGTTCATTGCATCTGTCCCATTATGTACATAAAATCAATGTGAATATATTTCAATCTACTCTTTCATTTTTCTGGCAAGATAGAAGATACTGTCATCTTTTTGCATATCCGAGGTGCAATATAAAAACAAAGGAAGGTCATGATCCTGGTGATTTAAAAGATCACAAGTCCCATTGTCTTCAGGCTAGGTGGAGCGATTCCATGGACATTAATGATGAATCCTCAAATAAAAATGTCGGAAAACATAAAGGCTTTGAAAATATCGACCTGTCGGTGAAGACGTGGAGGTCAGAAGGTGAAGTGAAAATTCAAAAAACGGCAACGCACTTGCCGCGTGCAGGTAATTACCAATTAATTCTACAAAAATGTCTCCGTTCCGAAAATCCTTAACAACTTTAACCTTAATTTGAGCAAATTTGTGAGAAACAGAACTCTGGGAAAATTTTTAAAATCTGTCAAACAAGAGATGGGCCCAGACGGGAGGCCATTTGCCCACTTTCAGAGCCATATACAAAAAGCCTAACTTGCACATTCTAGTCCATTTCCCTTAGTTCATAGGGCTTCTCTGCAGGACAAAAAAAAAAAGCGAATGAAATAAATTAAACGTGCCGATACTTTTAAGAAGCCTTTTGGATTGATAAAATCATTTCAATTACCTACAGAATCGGAAACCCGTTCTTGTAAACCAGCTTGTGATGTTTCACTTTCAAACCTCTCGCCATTATTGACTGTCTGCCTTTTTTTCGGCTAATTAAGCTTCCTTGTTATTTGAAAAAAAAAGGTTTTTTTTTTTCATTCTTCAAAAAAGAAAGGGGTTTTTCTGAACGTTCGGAAACTATGAGGTCCTACTGATGATTAAAATTTTGATTAATTGCTTAAAATAAAAAAGAAATTTCGCGTAGGAGCTTTATTTTTGAGCCATAGAAATCTGGGGTAGCCCATCTCATAGTTTTTCTTAAATACGAAAATTCCAGAATGAATACGCGATATTTGTTCGGGTCGAAAGGTCATTTCAAATAAGGAAATGTACTAAAACGCTTTTTTTTGGAGTGCGTCGCTTTCACTCGACTCTGTTTGCTTTTGGACGAGGTGTCGTTTCCCATCAAATATTTAGACAAAACGAATCTGACCCTCAGGTTGGCATTGTTCGCCGAAAAAAAGGCCCAAAAAAAGGATTTTTCTAAAATTAACGGTTGTTGAGTGTCATAAAAAAATTCATTCTAAAAAAAAGACTTTCCCTTGCCGATTTTGCGACGAACCTATAGTAGGACAAACAACCGTGAATGATGGCCGTGTGAGACGGTCGACCGTACTTAAAACGTAAACGACGTGGTATAGATCGACATTAATTTCCGCCTTTCACCCCGACTTGAAAATTGTCCCCAAAAATTCCGTAGTTTAAACGCCGAAATAACTGTAATTTTCCCGGCTCTATGTTTGACTTGAGGGAACCCCGTCAGATTTGCATATGATAATAAAATTCTTAAATACAATCACTCGACATGTTCAGGATAAAAGGTCACGGGAAAGAATCCTGGTACTTGAAACTTCTGTCAACATCGAATTCGGGACGCCTTAAAGCCGGCCATTTTTTGGAGCATCCTTCAGCAAAAAAGGAACAATTTTAGCACAGTTTTTAAGGAGTCCGGGTTGGCTCCTGGAGATTAACTCCAGACGTCTGAATCGCTTCATTACTGTAGCCCACTTTCCTAAGTATTAGTTTAGTGACAACACTTTTTTTTCGTCGTTATCCAGTCAGCCCACACCACAAAGCCCCTCATTACGGACTATCGAGCGGTTTTAAAATTAATAAACCACTTAATTTTAAAAATGATTGATTACACTTGAAAGAAAGTGATGATTTGAATGTGCCTTTTTTTTGAAAGGCCATCAAAATTAAATTTTGAATGTTTATTTGTTAAGTCTGATATAAATTGAATCAAAATAGACTTAATAAGTAGGTATGATGAATTCAATCAGGATAAATACTAGTCACGTAAATGTCAGGACCCTTCTTAAAACTGATTAGTTGACGAAATGAGGATGGGAAAGGGTCTAATCGTTCCCTACTTGTTAGCCTAATTCTTTTCCTATTTGAACTTTTTTTTTCCAAAGACTGAAAAAACATGATTTAAAAAATGTCCTCTACTCTCCAGGCGAAAGTGAAAATCGAAACACTCCGAGGATTTCGATGTCCAATTTGTTAAAAATGCGGCCGAGAAGCCGGTCGACGGACGGCCGGTGCCACAGACAACCTCATGATCGGCACTAATCAGTTTTCCTCTACGGGGTCGGGCTCATTAGAGCCCTTCAATGTCGACATCCCCGGAAAAACGTCCATCTTGGCCTTGAAAACAAAAGTTGGTTCATTTTCATAGGGTCTAGAATAAAACTGGTGCTCTAAACTGGAGGAAATACCTTTATTTTTTCAAATTTACTTTTCATCATTTAAAAATAATCATTAAAATTGAGAAAGAGTTTTTAAATGGTTAGATTTTAGATCCTTAGTGAGGATTCGAACGTGATCTTATTAAGATAAAAAGTAAATAAATTAAAAAAAAAAAGTTGAAAATCCTAGTCCCACAGGAGAGGGGGGCTGAATAAAAACAAGCCCTAAACCCATATTCAAACGAAGCGCGTCGTCAACAAACATCCTCGGGGCAGGATAACAAAAAAAATCCTCGTTACCGTTACTTTTGAACGAAGGGAACATTAATTTTGTAAGTGGTGAAAGAGATGAGGCTGAGTGGAGCGCCTTGGAGAGGGGCACTAGGTCAGAAGGTGGGGACTCATCCCCGACGCGGCGGATGGTTTTCGATAGGGGAGAAATTTCCGAACCTTCCAAAAAGACATCCTGCCGAAGGAGTAGAGGATTGAGACAGTCCAAGTCTTAGGACAGTGCGAGTCGACGACTGGAACCGACAGGTGTGCTTCAGAAAAAAGAAGAAGAGAAGACGCAACTAAGGGATTATGGATAAGACGATGACGGATGGCATTCTATCCCAGCTCTATGGCTTCTACGACTGGACACTATCGCTCTCAGGTTCTTATTCTTTATTTTATCCGTAAAAAATTTTTTCATCATATTCTGACGTTTACGGACAATTGTAACATCTTCCCGTATCGTCACTGATTTTATCAACAGCATTTTATATTTTCATGTTCTGAGCTGCTGTTTCGCCTTGAGATAAAAGTTTTGTCCATTTATCTTACCGGCAAAACGTGTAGCCACTTCTCTTTACAGTTCATTTATTATTTTTCCGATAAAAGAAAATACGTTTTTGTTTTATATCTCGTGAAATCCTGAAGTGCATACTGACATTAATTAATAATTTGAATAAATTAGTAACTTTAGGGAACACCCTGGAAAATGTGGTAATTAAATATCGGCAACAGCAAATACTTTTTTTTCTAAAAAAACCATTGGGTTTTTCAGATAGGAGGGTGGCTCGGGTGGAAAAAGATTAGAGGAGAAGAAAGGAAAAAAAAAAATATAAGAAAAAAAACAGATGCCTCCTTGAGCCCTTACACAAAAAAAAATCACCCGGTATACAAGCAAAATTTAGGTGCCCAATGGGAACCGCCCATTCAAGCCCATTCCCCCTCAACCCGTCATGGCGTTAGCTTTTTTTTTTTACTTCCTCAAAAAGGAAGTTATTGTGATACCCTACACTTTTTTCTTTTTTTTTTTTTTCTCGAGAAGCCTACAATATCTCAATATTATCGACTTCCGGAATTCCGATTTTCACTAAATTTTTACAGAATCTTGCTTTCGCAGTTATTATGAAAATGTACGCACCTTTTTTCGAAATTCGCAAAAATGGCGGAGATATGTCTGTCTATTTGATAATCATCAAACGCTTCTTGGTGGCTCCAACCAATAGGAAAATAAATTAAAATATGAAATATATCTGTTTCTCCCACAATTCGCCGAAACTATAAACCTTAGAGGTTTTAAGCGTTTTCACGCTTACCTTAGGCGATAAAAAAATTTAGATGATAGCGCACTAAAATTATATCAAGAATTTCAAATTTTGCTCTGGAAGAAGAAAATTTCATGGATTATTTCTGGAGTGACCTAAGAATATGCCGGTACAAATAAATACTTCAAGTCGACAACCTAACTGGTTATAAGTGTCTTTATGGAATTTGCTGTGTTGTGATTTCCTTCTTTTTGCAATTCATTGTAGAGAAAGCGACTTTTTACATCTGTGTACCAGAAACAAAATTTTTTTCGTATTTCCCTGTTGTTTGCTTGACATAAAAAGTCGGTGATTTTTATTGATGGTTCGCTTTTTGTTTCTATAAACATTCATCATAAATATTCAAGTTTAATAGCATATTATTTTCGTCTTCCGTTTTATCACTTGATTAGGTGGGATATTTCAACGGTACACTTTTATAGTAAATCCATAAAAAGTCAATTTTTTCTCTATGATCGCATTTTTACAACAACCGAACTTACTACAATCGGATAAATAAATAACGAAATAATCGAGACCCACCTAATTTTTTAACATAACCGAATAAACAAAAAGTAAAAAATGACGAAATAACCGAGACCAGCTCAATTTTTTTTTACTATAACTCGATTTTAGGAAATTCGGGTGCCTATCAATTTTATTATTGATGTTTTGAGCAATGTTTTTAACTCTTTCAATGAGAAGATATTGTACTATACTCCAAGTAAGGTTTTGGGTCTGGGTCTTCCGCAAACCCCGTAGAGGAATATTAGCGATCTTTACTGACTAAATTAATTTCCGGATAAATTAATATATATTATTTAAACTGAACTGAGGCCAGTGAAATTTGTTATAACCGGGCCGGGTTTACTATAACCGAATCCGACTGAACAACAAAAAGTACTTTCTTGTATCTATCAAGAATCAAGGCGTGAGGCCAAATAAACAAGTGAAAAACATTTAATAGTATCCTTCCCACCTTTGGAGCTTAAAAAAAGTTTCGCTCAAACTTCCTTGAAAGGAAGTTACTTTAAAAGCTCCTACTCGTAGATCCGTAGACCAGTTTTTGTTTCCTCATAATATAAGGCTTAAATTGAGGCGCTCCGGGTACGAAGGGCGAACTCGACAAAACGTAGTTCCGAGATATTCGCATTTTAAAGTTTCGGTTTTTACGTATTAAGGGGAAAAAATGGCGAACTCAACATAAAATTTATGGGTGTATTCACCAACAGGTCTAGAATCTGATAATGAAAAAAAACTGGAGGACCCTTCCCCAAAAACCCGACGTCGAGGGTAACAATAACTTCTTTAAGGAAGTTAAAAAAAATTTTCCGATGTCGAGTTCATTCGACGGAGCGCCTCAATTGCAATCAATTTGAAATGGAGTGCAGATCGATAGGTTTTGGAGTTTCGATTTTTTATCTTTTTTGTTTACATTTCTTTAAAAGTGTTAAAAATGTCAATTATTACGTTTTTGATTCGATTTTGTGTTTTTAAAGTGAAAAAACGTCTTTGAGGACTAGGAATCAGGTTATAAGAAGATTTGAAAATTGGAGATTTAAAAGTTGTGAAATTCAAGAATCTTTAAATGAAATATCAAGATTTGTACGAGACGTTTCGTTTTGTGGTGGTAGTTTTAAGTCTGAAGGAGAGGGCGAAGGTGGTTTGGCCCTCGCTTGGTTGAAATCGGTTTTGAAATTTTACTGCGATAAAAAAGTTTGTGTGGTGGGATGCCCGGAGAATGTCTTCCGAGGAGCGTTTCCTGTGGCGAGCGAAACTTTGTTCGTAGGATGGCCAGCCGATGGGAAGTGGACGACCGTCAGGTTTTCATCCGGCGATAAAATCTACCGTAGGATCCTTAAAATTGTGCATTCGCCATACGTCAAAAGCCACCATTGCATCATAAGCGAATTGACGTTATTCAACATAAAAAACTCGCTGAAACTAGACCCTCGTTTTATCCGATTCGGACGAATTTTTCGCTTCACCTTCGAAGAGACGCACGAAAACTTTTTTCATAAAGAAGCGACCAAAGTCGTCGTCTCATTTTTCAACGACTCCTACCAACTTTCCCAGAGTTACATCAACGAGACTTTAAAGAATTTCGTCCATACGCCTAAATTTTTAAAAAAAGATGATATAGCAGCGATCGATTTAAGCGTTTATGGCGCATATCATAAACAAGGGACTGTTTATTTTAAGGTAGTCAAAGTCGAATGCGATGGAGAAGAAACCGAAGAAGTTTCAGCAATGACGGAATCGACGTCAGTCTTCAGCGAAGGAACTTCCAAAGGATATTCCATCTTCAGAGTGGGAACTGATAGAAAACGAAAAAATATCCATCAGCCCAATCCTTCCTTTAGGCCTCACTCAATACTATAACCATATTTTAAAATGGTTCATACCTTTCTTTTCTTCATCAAATGGTACCAAATTGATAAAAATTTGACACCTTTTTAATTTTAATTTTTTTTTCAGATTTGACCCCTGTTTTTATCCTGAGTGGGTCAAGCGGGTCAGGAAAAAGTGTAACTTTGCAGGCTGCCTGTAAAAAACTTGGCGTCGGTTTTAATAAGTTGGACTGCAGTAATTTACTCGCTTCTACTCAGACGCAAATCAACGCAAATATTAAGACTGTTATGAGAAATTTGACTAATTATGCACCGTGTGTTCTCGAACTTTATAATAGTCAGGTAAGTCCAAAATTCGGAGCCTTGGGTGATTTATATCGTGGTCTGCTGGAAATCATGAGAAATTGAGTTTCTCTGCCGAAATGCCAAGGAAAAGTCCTGGAAATCACGAAAAATAGGGTTTCCCTGTCTAAATAACAAATGGAAGTCCTGTAAATCATGAAAAAATGGGATTTCTCTGTCTAAAAACCGAGGAAATCATGAAAAATGGGGGTTTCTCTGCCAAAATACCAAGGAAAAGTCATGGAAATCAATGGAGTTTCTCTGCCAAAATACTGAGGAAAATCCCCGGAAATCTTGAAAAAATGGGGTTTATCTGCCAAAATACCAAGGAAAAGTCCTGGAAATCATGAAAAATGGAGTTTCTCTGCCAAAATACCAAGGAAAAATCCTGGAAATCATGAAAAAATGGGATTTCTCTGTTTAAAAACCGAGGATAAGTGATGGAATGTAGAAAAATGGGGTTTCTCTGCCAAAATGCCAAGGAAAAATCCTGGAAATCCTAAAAAATGGGGTTTCTCTGCCAAAATACCAAGGAAAAATCCTGGAAATCATGAAAAAATGGGATTTCTCTGTTTAAAAACCGAGGATAAGTGATGGAATGTAGAAAAATGGGGTTTCTCTGCCAAAATGCCTAGGAAAAATCCTGGAAATCCTAAAAAATGGGGTTTCTCTGCCAAAATACCAAGGAAAAGTCCTGGAAATCCCAAAAAATGGCGTTTCTCTGCCAAAATACCAAGAAAAAGTCCTGGAAATCCCAAAAAATGGTGTTTCTCTGCCAAAATACCAAGGAAAAGTCCTGGAAATCATGAAAAATGGGGTTTCGCTGCCAAAATACCAAGGATAAATGCTGGAATGTTGAAAAATGGCGTTTCTCTGCCAAATACCAAGGAAAAGTCCTGGAAATCCCAAAAAATGGCGTTTCTCTGCCAAAATACCAAGGAAAAGTCCGGGAAATCCCAAAAAATGGCGTTTCTCTGCCAAAATACCAAGGAAAAGTCATGGAAATCCCAAAAAATGGCGTTTCTCTGCCAAAATA
The DNA here is from genome assembly GCA_014119065.1 of Orius insidiosus. NCBI lineage: Eukaryota > Metazoa > Arthropoda > Insecta > Hemiptera > Anthocoridae > Orius > Orius insidiosus. The sequence continues at coordinate 12,022 of JACGAQ010004004.1, read as the reverse complement.
CCAAGGAAAAGTCCCGGAAATCCCAAAAAATGGTGTTTCTCTGCCAAAATAAGGAAAAGTCCTGGAAATCATGAAAAATGGGGTTTCGCTGCCAAAATACCAAGGATAAATGCTGGAATGTTGAAAAATGGCGTTTCTCTGCCAAAATACCAAGGAAAAGTCCTGGAAATCCCAAAAAATGGCGTTTCTCTGCCAAAATACCAAGGAAAAGTCCGGGAAATCCCAAAAAATGGCGTTTCTCTGCCAAAATACCCTAGGAAAAGTCATGGAAATCCCAAAAAATGGCGTTTCTCTGCCAAAATACCAAGGAAAAGTCCCGGAAATCCCAAAAAATGGTGTTTCTCTGCCAAAATACCAAGGAAAAGTCCTGGAAATCATGAAAAATGGGGTTTCGCTGCCAAAATACCAAGGATAAATGCTGGAATGTTGAAAAATGGCGTTTCTCTGCCAAAATACCAAGGAAAAGTCCTGGAAATCCCAAAAAATGGCGTTTCTCTGCCAAAATACCAAGGAAAGTCCGGGAAATCCCAAAAAATGGCGTTTCTCTGCCAAAATACCAAGGAAAAGTCATGGAAATCATGAAAAATGGGGTTTCTCTGCCAAAATAACAAGGAAAAGTCCTGCAAATCAATGGGGGTCTCTGCCAAAATACCAAGGATAAGTGCTGGAATGTTGAAAATTGGGGTTTCGCTGCCAAAACACCAAGGAAAAGTCCTGGAAATCCCAAAAAATGGCGTTTCTCTGCCAAAATACCAAGGAAAAGTCCTGGAAATCAATGGAGTTTCTCTGCCAAAATACTGAGGAAAATTCCCGGAATCTTGAAAAAATGAGTTTCTCAGTCAAAAACCAAAGATAATTCCCCAAAAGTCCCCTAAAAATGGGCGTTTTTCTGTTAAAAAAAAGCCAATGAAAAGTCCTGGGAAGAATCAGGTTTCTTTGTCAAAAACGAAGGAAACTCCTAAGAATTCTTCAAATATGAGTGCTTCTAAAAACGCTTTTTATTCTAGGTTTCCTTTGTTTGTTTCCTTCAATTATTCAGCTTTTCCCGCTATAGTCACACTTTGGCCCTGCTTTACTTATCTGGAAGCTACCTACTCAGTTACCTTTCTCTAAAACCTGTGTTTGCTTGGTCAATAAAAGAATTCCGATTGCTTTTTTTAGTTGTTATCAGTCGACACTGATGGAATCGACAGCGAACAGATTTTCAAGAGCTTCTCACAAACCATAAAATCTTTAAGAAGCGATTATCCTTTCGTTGTCGTCATGAGCTGCGAAGATATTACAGAACTGAAGCAAAACTTTGTGAACCTTTCTTCAGCAAATGGTCATTTCTCCTTTGTCAGAAGACGAACGCCGCCTCACTTTAACCTGGTTGATGCAGAGACAAAACATCCGTTTGACAGACGAAATTCAAAATTACTTAACTCTTCAAACGTCCTCTTTCTCTACGTCTGACTTACAAAAGCTTTTATATCTCTCGGAAAAAGAAAGAATCAAAACCAACAGTCAAACTATTAAAGTGGAACATCTTAAAAATTTTAGGTGAGTTTTACTTTTTGGAAATCGTTTTATTTGAATGTTTTTTAGATCAAATGAGCGTCGTTAGTAAAGGAGATTTGAAAAGCGTCGATTGGCAGGATGTCGGGGGATTGAAGCGATTAAAAAAGAAGTCCTGGGATCTTTATTGTCTAGTCAGTTGATGTCTGTGAAGAGAACAGGACTTCTTTTGCATGGTCCACCTGGAACAGGGAAAACACTTCTTGCCGAGCTGTTGCTTCTCAATGTGGGCGAGCTTTCATCTCCGTCAAAGGCCCAGAACTTCTCAACATGTATGTCGGACAAAGTGAAGCTAATATCAGACAAGGTAAAACACAAAAGTCTTAACTTTTAAATTTCTTTCTTTAGTTTTTAGCAAAGCGAAAGAAGCTTCTCCATGTATAATCTTTTTTGATGAAACTGGATTCTTTAGCGCCAAACAGAGGGAACAAATCTGACTCAGGTGGCGTCATGGATAGGTAATTTATTTTTATTTGTCATTTTTAACCATTAAATTAAAGAGTTGTCTCCCAATTATTGACTGAAATGGACGAACTGGATAATAAAGGTGACATTTTTATTTGGGGCGACCAACCGTCCTGATCTAATCGACCCAGCTCTACTTCGACCTGGAAGGTACATCAAAATCGTCGTTGAAGATGCAGCATGTGCTATCTGCCTTTCACTACTTTTCAGGAGACAAAAAACTGAATCGTAGTCTTCGCTTCATATTCAATAAAAATCTCATTTTGCCCAAAATGCGAGCACATGTTGCATCTTCAACGCATAAATATTCTTTTCGAAAAGCCTAAGTTTATTTTTGTAGATTTGACAAAATGATTTATGTTGGACCATGTGAAGATCATGAATCAAAAATCAAAGTTATGACAGCATTGATCAGAAAGTATTTGTAATTTAATTTTAGTTTTCATATTAATTGTTGCCTTTTAAGTTTTAATTTAGAAGAAGTCAAACTAGAAAGTATCGTAAGTCAATTTCCAGACAAAGTAACCGGTGCAAATCTTTATGCCATTTGTTCGTCTGCTTGGATGAACGCCGCCAAAGAAATGATCAGTAAGTTTATCTTTTTAAGTTAGTTTTTTTTATTTTTTTATTTTTTTAGACAATGGAGATACTGGCCCAGAAACGAAAGTCATTGTGAAGCAGGAACACTTTGAAAAAGCGATTTCTGAAGCAAAACATGACATTTTAATTTTGTGATTTGTTTTTCCTTTTTTTTCTTCAAAAATATTTGAAACTTTTATTGGATTATATATTTTTATAAAATATTCTTTAATTTTTTCCCCCTTCCTTTCTTTTAGATAATTTTTAAGTTGATTGGTAGATGGTGTAACAAGCTATGAGTTTTTTAACTTCCTCAAAGAGGATTGTAACACCCTCTATTTTGAGTTTTCTGAAGACTTCCAATCTTAATTGAGGAAAAGGAATTTATTATTATAAACTCCAGAGAACGTCTAAAAATGGGGGAGTGTAAACGTATCGTCATAATGCGATTCACCACAATGCATTTGACCATAAATAGCAGAAACACAGTCACTGTTCGCCATAAAAGCAACTCTGAACTCAACATAAACAAATAGTCGATAACGTTCATCATAATGCATTTGACCATAATACACCATAAAGAAGAGATTTAACACTCGTTTCGACATAAAATTGGTCGTTTCATCGTAGCGATGCTGAACATAAAGGAAACTTTCATTTAAAAAAACTTGTCGTTTTGCCATACTGTTTCTGTCATTTGGCATAATACATCTCACCATAAAAACTAGGGACAGCGAAAGATCAAGCCTATTCTTGCCGTTTGAAATGCAAGATGGCGAATCGACAATAACCTTAAAACTTGACAGTTCACCATAATGCAATTCAACGTAAAGCATCTCACTATAAACTACGAAAAAAGAGCAGGCAGCCAATGGGGTGCGAAAAGCCTCTCTTTAAACTTGTTGTTTCGCCATAAAACTGTTTCTGTCGTTAGGGCATAATACATCTCACCATAAACTAGGGACGTCGAATGAGCAAGCCTACTTTCACGCGATTATGGCGAATCGACAATAACCTTAAAACTTGACAGTTTACCATAATGCAGTTCGCACCCCATTGGCTGCCTGTCTTTTCTTTTCTTAGTTTATAGTGAGATGCTTTACGTTGAATTGCATTATGGTGAACTGTCAAGTTTTATGGTTTTTGTCGTTTCGCCATAATCGCTTGAAAGTAGGCTTGCTCTTTCGACGTCCCTAGTTTATGGTGAGATGTATTATGCCCAAACGACAGAAACAGTTTTATGGCGAAACAACAAGTTTAAAGAGAGGCTTTTACGGTGAGAAACGTTATGGTGATTTGCACTTTTTACGTCGATTTGCATTTATTGAAAAAATCGTTTATTGCGAAACGCTTTAGGTTGAAATGCATAATGTTCAAAATTTTGAACTTTTGAGAGCTTTATGTTCAATTACATTATGCCGAAACGCATTATGGTGAACTACAGATTTGTTATGTCGAAATGCAGATTTTTTATGTTCAACTGCTTTGGGGTGAAACGCGTTGTTGAACAATGTTACAATGTTCTCCCAAAATGGGGTTTTCCCGTAAGAAAGAAAGAAAACCCTGAGGAAAACTACCTAAAATTCTGTTAAAAAAACTATTAAAAAAGGGCTCAGAAAAAAATTGAATTTTTCTGTCAAAAAAACCGAGGAAAAAAGGAGAGATTTATGAGGGGGGAAAATCGTATTGGCCGCATTGATGTTGTAACCTTTCTGCCGCTACGAAGTAAATTTAAAAAAGTTAAGTTTCAAAATAAACTTCGCCGGTTCAGTTGAAATTTTGTGTCGTTTATCGATTTGCTTATTAACATCAAGCTGAGGTTTTTAAATAAAATTCTATGTAATGGAAGGACCCATAAACGTGGATTTAAAAGAAGTGAAAAGAAGCGTACAGAAGGCGCTTTACGAATGCACAGCCCGCGGTTTACACCAGCGCCAAATGGTAATAAAATAATAAAATCAGTGTCATTTAATGTCAATTTCAGGCTTGCAGAAATTTGCTTTTCTCTTAAATCAATCAAAACGGACGCCTACGTTCCCAAGGAGCCAATCGTTGAGCCTGAGGAGCACGAAAATTATTTATTGGCGAGGAGCTATTTCGATCTTAAGGAATACGATAGGTTGGTTTTTAAGAATGTTTTTTTTTTATACATTTAATTGTTCAGATGTGCTTTTTATTCTTCAAATTGTGATTCACCTTGTATCAAATTTTTACATATATATTCTAAGTATTTGTCGTTGGAGAGAAAGAATTGACAATTTGACTGAACTTTTTTGTGGTCCTGAGCCGAAGTGGTCGTCGGAACTTCAGCGTCTTTGTACCGAATTGGGTTCTTATGGGAAGCAGAAGCTGGATAGTTACTGCCTTTTATTTGTACGGGGTCGTCCTTAAACGGCTTGATCTTTTCGATGAAGCGAGAACGATTTGGCGGAAGCAGTCGCTGAAGAACCGCTTCACTGGGGCGCCTGGATGGAACTCGCTACTCTCACGACTGACAGAGCCAAAGTACGCTCTTAACTTTCGGGATCCTATTGTCAGGGGGAAAAGTTTAGTACTGGAACCCTCAGGGTCTAAAATACTGCACCTTTTGTGTTTTCCTAATTTTCTTGGCCTTCCTGTGAAGACACCCTTTATTTTTCCACATTAAAAATACTTTGCCACATTTTTTGGGCTTCCTAGGATTCTTTCAAATTACTCTAATCTTTACAACTTACTTTTTAGCTACGTTCCTTGATGCTTCCGTCTCATTGGATCAAACAATTTTTTCTTGCTCACACCTTCCTTGAACAACAAATGAAACGACGAAGCTTTAGAAATCTACTACGAAATGCAAAAATGCGGCTTTGCCGAAAGTAAGTACTTAATAGCTCAGATAGCCATCGCTTATCACAACAAAAGAGGTTGTCAACGCTCTATATTTATTCTTTTAAAACTTTTATTTTCGCAGAGGTTGTTGAAGCGATAGAAACTTTCAAGAAGCTTAGAAAATTAGATCCTTATCGTCTAGACAACATGGACGTCTTATCAAATCTTTTATATGTCAGAGAGTTAAAAGTCGAGCTCGCCTATTTGGCTCAAGAAGCTTCAGAAATTGACAAATATCGTGTGGAAACATGCTGTGTTATAGGTTAGTTAACCTCAAAAAATTAAATTTAAAATTAATTTGTAATAGGTACTATTATTCTTTGAGAATGGAACATCAAAAGGCTGTGATATATTTTCAAAGGGCTCTCAAATTGAACCCTCAGTATTTATCTGCATGGACACTCATGGGCCATGAATATATGGAAATGAAAAATACAAATGCTGCAATTCAGAGTTATAGGCAGGCAATCGGTAAGAATTGTACTATGAAAAGAAGTAAGATTGTAAAATACTTTTTTAGAGGTTAATAGAAAAGACTATAGGGCGTGGTATGGTCTGGGGCAAACGTATGAAATATTAAAATGCCCTTTATAGTCTTTATTATTATAAGCAAGCGCAGCTTTAAGACCGAATGATGCAAGGATGTTGATCGCTTTGGGCGAAGGGTACGAGCGACTTGAAAAGATTCAGGAGGCTCTCAAATGTTTCTATAAAGCAAGAAGCGTCGGCGTATTGAAGGATCTGCGATTCTCAAGCTAGCGAAACTATACGAAAAGCTCGGCGACAGCGATCAAGCGTCATCTGCATACACGGAGTTTGTGAACGAAAACGACCTTGTTTTAACCCCTGAAAACAAACAGAACTTAGCCAGGCATACAAATACCTTGCAAATTACCATTTGAACAAAAATAATTTAGACCTCGCATACAACTTTGCACAAAAATGTCTCAACTACGAAGAGGTGCGATTCTTTCTTTATTTTCTTCACTCATTTCTTAACTTTTTCAGACAAAAGAAGAAGGTCGGAATCTCATGAAAACAATATCTGTTAAAAACTGGACAAGAAGAAGGCAAAGAAATGCAAGTTTCTTAAGAATTCTTATTTTTAAAAATGTTACCTAATTTTTTTATTTATAAAAATAAATACTTATTTGAGAGAAATGCGAAAATTTAATTTGTATTTTTATTAAATAAATTGACTACAATTATTTCGTTTTGTATATACTCACTCATCTTTTATGGCAGTCCTTTTTGGTGTCTGCCTCCAAATTGCAGCAAGGAAGCTGTCGACTTATGAAGAACCTACATTCCAAGCTCGCTTCTTTATAAGCCATAATTAGGGGCAATGAAACAAAAACTTTTTTTTTATATTTTATTTTTATAGAAATATATCCTAAGATTAGTTCTTCACAGAACTATTTTTCTTTTTCTTCATTTTTTTTTTTTTTTGTTTTTTGTTTTTGTTCATGATATTGCACTCAGGCAGTGTTCGCAAATCATAATAAAAAGCTAGGAAATTTCAGGCAACAAATAAATGGTGAAAAAATGATGAAAAATAACTTTTAAAAACATACATAACAACATATAAGGAATTTACGGAAAAATTTTTTTTAAGGTTACACTGGCGAGATCAAAAAAATTATACTTTTTTTTATAAAAAATTTTTATAGCTCTTTCTCTCTATTAAAATAAAAAAAATCACAACAAACTACCTAGTACATTTACAATATATACAAAATAATTTAGAAAAAAAAAATTGTCGAAAACGAGGGCCGTTGACAATAAGACCTAAAAAGGTTTTTGAACTGCAAAACTGGGAAAATTTCAAGTTTAAAAATAAATTAAGAAACAAATTTTTGTTCCCGCTATTGTATTGTCCATATTTCGAGGTGAAATTGTAAAAACGGCCCTTACATCAGGTAACGATGGTGATTTCTTACATGTGGTGTTTAAAAAAAACTTTTCTTTCACGGATTATAATAATAACATCAAATGGATAGACATACAATGTCACACAATAAAATACTACTTTTCATTTTTTTCCCATGAATTAAAAACAAACGCTATATAATAGGCAGGCGTAATATGTGCGACTTACGATTTCTTTGTCTCACTACATGTAATAATAAACATAATTTTCAGTTTTTTTAAATATATATCATATAATATCCCTATATAATAATACCATATACATCTTTGATCTAAAAGACTTTAATTTTACTACATTATAGGATATCACTAAAAATCATAAAATTGTCTTATTGTACAGAAAAATTTACAAAATTTACAATAAATTAAGGGCTAACAAAAAAGAAAGAAAAAGTCGTTTTTGTGGACGACAAAGAAGTGGAGTGTTAAACAATTTGTCGCCAGTATCACAGGTGAGGAGGTTAACCTCAAAACATAACCAAATAATAAATAACAATACTGTAATAAACGCAATGCCCCAAAGAAGATAGAGACAATAAATGACATTTATAGTTTTTTTACATTATTTAAATATTTTATCATATAATAAGTTCAGTCCAGTTCCTTGCCTCAGACTAGTTTCAAAATAGGAACATAGCAGCCGCGCACAAAACCCAAGAAAATAAAAGAATAATCACAAAGTTTGGACAAGATATGTTTCCTGGGGGGATATGTTGGTGGGTTTTTTTAAGGTTTGTAGGGTAGATATCATGCTGCGAGTCCTTCACCACGTGGCGGAGGCATGTTGGGAGGCGGGGAAGGCTCGTCTGTGTGGTGGCTTTCTTGCTTGAGGTGTAGGTCCCAGATCGAAGGCGGAGTCGAGGCCGGGTGTTGAGGCTTTTCCGGAGATCTCGGCTCCCCTTTCAGTTCCCCGGGGAACCCGCAGTAGCTCATCATTCCGTTGTGTCCTCCTCCGCTTCCGCTCATTGGCATTTCGGTGAGCTGCAATCACAGGATAACATTTAACCCTCAAATTTCTAAAAGAACGAAATGACAATATTTGAATGAATGTTATATTTACCTTTTGATGGATACCATTAAGGAACGGCGCCGGGAGGTATGGGTAGAAGAAATCTGGCCTTCTCTGAAGGAACTCCGAGTCCTTTGGAAGAGGAGGGATTTCTAAGGACATTCTCCTCCCTCTTCGAGACGCTCCGTTGCTCCACATATGAGTGCCCATGTGCACCTAAAAACACATCATTTAAATAAAATATGTACCTATAATGAAAAGTGATTTTCAGAAAAAGGTCTTGTCACCCGAATGAAAAAGTAAGATTCTCACCTTGAGGTTTCCTTTGGTGGTGAAAGCTTTGAGGCAGATGGAACATCGGAACGGCTTGTCTCCAGTATGGGTCCGCATATGGATCTGGAGAGCAGACGATGAAGAGAAGTTCTTATTGCAAACATGGCACAAGTGCTTGGGTAAGCCTGGAAACCACACAACCCCAAAGTCGTGCTTGTTAGAAAGGCGAGCATTCACTCCAAAAACGGGTAATCAACATAATAAGACTTTCAGAAGCCTCAACATGAAAATGCAATCGAATCATTCCATTTTCATGTCATCCCCGTTTAACTTTCAATTTAAAAACTTGTTTATGACAAACTTTATGCGTTTAATATGCAATCGAGCTGTCTGATTATTCAGAGAGCGAGTAAGTAAGCCAAGCGGGGATTAGCATCAAAGAAAGCAATCCTTTTGGGATAGAATAAATTGTAATATGTATATTTGGTCCGTCAATCGAATGATACGCCCAGGAAGGGTGACAAGACCAATGTTATACTGTTACAAAATATATGATGTTGATACACAATTTTTTTTTGAGTACTTTTAAATTTTAGATATGCGAAATAAGAACTCACTCGGCTGACGTTTGGCGAGAGGCATAGACGGAGGGTCGCCCTGTGGAGGCGATCGTTTGACGCCGATTTCGGGTTTGTGATGTGGTGGAGGGATGGGGCTGAGTTCCCCGCTGGGTCTCTCGTCCGCATGTATGAGGTGTTGCGGTGGTTGAGGCGGCATCTGCTGCGTCTGTTGGGATTGCTGTTGATGAGTCGGTATCGGAGGTAGAACGGGATTCGTCGGTGGCAACGACTGCTGTTGAGGTGGCGTCGGCGGCTGCGGAGGTCGAATCGGCAGCTGCGGCGGCGTCTGTGTCGGGGGTTGCGGCATCGTCTGGGACTGCTGCGATTGGATCTGTTCCCTTGGAGGCTGTTGAGGTGCGCTCAGTCCGCTCCCGGTACAAGTCCCCGCAGACGTCCCGGACCCGCTACTCCCGTTTTTCTGTTCAAACAGGTGCGCTGGCATGTCTCGTATTTTGTGGGTCAGCATATGCTGTTTCATGTTCCCCTGATTCAAATTACCGTTTCAAATTAGCTATTTTATTCAAAACTTAAATAAGTTTTCAAATAAGGAAAAAGAGGTAACGTGCAACTGAATAACCCACAAAATAAAAGCGTCAAATGTCAATATAGTACAGAGAAAAAAACAAAAATAAAAAAGAAGATTAACAACAGAATTTCATCTTCCAAATAAATTAATCGTATTAAAATATTCAACTCGGAAAATCACGGACCATTTCCAAAGTTTTTAATCGGAGATGAGTTCTGACAATTAAGACGAGATGGAAGACAAAAGGGGCCCGGATCAAAAATAACACTAGAGACAGCCGTGAAAAATAATTGTAGGCCGTTGTACTGACTCGGTCATAGTTTGGGACTCTTCCAAAACGCCACGCACGGCTAATTCCGGACAAAGATCACCAGAAAAATGTTGACTCACCTTTGTCGAAAATCCTCTGTCGCATATGGTGCATTTGAAGGGCCGCTCTTTCGTGTGACTCCTGTAGTGGATTTCGAGGGCGGAATGGCACGCGAACGTTTTGAAGCAAAGGTTGCACGTCGTGTTTCCTCGACCTAAAATACAAAAAAAGTAAAAATTAAAATTGTCATATCCGAGAAATTAGACCTCGTCACGGAGTCGCTTTTGGCGAATGCAAATTCAATGATCTGACGTTAACGAATATGTGCGTTTAAAGGATTATACAAAGATAGAATGTGTCTAGAAAAAACGACAGGGTAAAAATAAGAGACATTTATATAGACGTGAATTGAATGCAAGAGGATTTTAATCTTCACTAATTTTAGCCAGACTAGTACTGGCAGGGGAACAAAAAAAATTTAAATAAAATTAATTTCAAATAGACTCGATTTTTTTTTGTCATCCGTTATTGGCTTTTTAGAAACCTAAATACAGGATAAACGCAAGAATTCGGCATTCTTCTCAGACTTAAATATCTGATAGAATAAGAAGATAGCAGAACAAGGGCGTTTATTACCTGGTTGTTTACCTGGCGGGCCGACTGCTAGTCCAAGAGGGTTGAAAGCGGTCGTCGTTAGAACTGAGGAGGTGAGCGACGAAAGAGCTGAGGTGATTAGAGGCGACGAGGAGGACATCGAGCCTGGCGGCATGATGCCGAAGCTGGAGAAGAGACCGGGTGGTGGTCCACCGGATCGCGGTGTCAGGTCTAAAGCTCCCAGCGAAGACGATTCCGAGGCGCCAGACGGACTAGTAGGATGGCGGTGCATGTGTAACGCCGAATTGCTTAGGTGGTGAAGCGGTGAAGGCGTTAGTGGTCCTTCCGATCCACTCGGGCTGTCCAATCCTCGGGATCCGGGCGACTTTTCTCCGTTCACTGTAATATGTTCTTTGTTACTAGATAAATCTTCAACACTATCTTCGGCAAATTTGGATTGGGTATGGTGGGAGGCAGTGGTAGTGATAGTTCGAACTTGGTTCTCGAGGGCGGTTATGGAAGTGGAGAAGGCCGCGTCTGATATAGGACTGACGCTACTCGCACGGCTCTCCTCTAGGTAGTCGGATTTGTCCTCCTCCTGTGGGTTATACATTGGTGATGGCGATCTCGGCGGGAGATCTAGGCCTGGAAGAGAGGGCGGGTCCCTTGGGAGGTTAAGGTTTTGAGGAAACTGAAATGGTCGAAAATGGGGTTCAGAAGAAGGAGGGACTTGAGGGATGAAATCTCTGATTTTGCCGCCTGGATTTGCTCGGGTGTTAGATCAGGGGCTCTCCCGTATGAAGCCTAATGTGCTGTTGAAGTACAAGGCTGTTAGTAAACTTCTTGTGACAGACGGGACATTGGTGAAGCATTCTCGGAGGTTTTACCCTATGGACCCCCATGTGAGTCTTGAGATTCCCTTTGGTCGTAAACGATCGTCCGCATATTCTGCATTTGAAAGGTCTCTCACCCGTATGTGTTCGGTAGTGCATCTGAAGGGCGCTCTTGCAAGAGAGCACCCTGTGGCATATTATGCATTGATTCGGATCAGTCATTTTATTTTCTATGTTGTCGACTAGTTGTTGCAGTTTGTGAGTTTCGGAAGTCTTTGTTATTTCGATGAGGCTTTCCCATGAGTTGTCCGTACTACCAGGTCTGGGCAGAAGACTGGAATAGATAGCCGGGTCTTTGATAGGATCGGGTTCTTGAGAGGAGGATAAGAAACCTCTGTACTTTTTGTGGATTTTGAAAGATTATCGTGTATGTAGAGACGTACTTTTTCGGTTTTGGTTGGT
>JACGAQ010004003.1:0-21191 GCA_014119065.1 Orius insidiosus | reverse complement strand
CTTTTACTCCCGGCATTTTCCACCAAATCTTTATAAAAGATTACGACGAAACTATTCACGATTTTCCTTATAAATATGTTTTTGGAAAGAGCTCGTCAAAACTACAAAATGGCTAGCAGTTTTTTTGGAAAAAATTTAGTCGAAATAAGTTTTCCATTTTCCAAGGAAAACTTTTTCGGAAAAATGCTCCCAAGACCACATAGACATTCCAAAACTACACAAACTTGTTTTTGTAAAAAATTTTCCGACGATTTTTAGAGCTCAAATATAGGAAAGTAATTTTAGGGGCTCGTTTTATACACAAGTTCCTATAATACAATTAATGCCTAATTACAACATAGTAGAGTCAACTGCCTTTTAAATCGTTAAAACGTTTTTAAAACAAATTCATTTTAAATCGTTTAAATGTAGAATACCACAGCCATCTTAAATCGTTAAAATATTTCAGAAACAACTTCCTCTTTAATCTTTAATGCATCAGAATCCAATGCCTCTTAGTCGTTAGAACGTTGGGAGCCATTAAAAAACTTATGTTTCATTTGGATTGTTTGGAAAAGAAGTGATGATTCGATAGTTGGGAATTTGAAGGGGTGAGGTCACAAACTGGAAAAACAGGTGAAAAATGGGGTTAAACAAGGTGTCATCTTAAAATTAATTCAGGAGGTTTCTGCACGACATCGTCCATTAAGCGAAGATTCTTCGGCAGTGACGCCGTCTGATCAGCCCTTGAAGAACCACAACAAAAAAAAAAAAGATTCAGACGCAAATTTTTTTACCTTTCTGACTCACCCTTGAGGGTCAAGGACGAATTGCATCATTCCTAAGCGTCTGCGTGATTAAAAAAAAAGGAAGAACTTTTGACGTCTCATCTCTGGGGCTGCACGATATTGTAAACCGAAAAGTGTTGATGAGGAATTCTCGAAATGGAAGATTTCCAGGTATAATTTTCGTGTTTGGGACCCGAAAAAACGATTCAAAACGTGACGGGAGATTTGTCAAAATTGTTATTGTTTTTTCGGCGAGAAACAAATTGGATTTCGGATTACTTCCGAGTCCTGGAAAGGAGGAGAGAAAAAAAAGGCCAATTCGAAAGATTTTTTTCCGCGTAAAAGTACGCATATGAATGTCGTTCCGGTCGTTCGGAAACTCGATTGTCCTGGAGAACTAGAAAAAAAAATGCGTTTTTCCTCAAACCTAAATAATACAAGTAACCCCAGATTGCAAAGAGTCTTCTTAATTTGTTATTATTTCTTTCTTTGTTCTTTTAGCCTTAAACCCTAGTAATACTGAAGTTTCTTCTGTTTCCTAGGTCATAAAGCAAAACTAAGAGCTTCAACGAAAACTTCCTTAAAGAGAAGGAACAATATAGGAGGGGGAAGTATTAAAGAGGAGAAGTTTAGGGAGGGGAAGTATAAAGGAAGAAAGTTCAAGGAGGGAGAAGTATAAGTATGGAGATGTACAAAAGGAGGGGAACATAATTTCAAGCATTTAACAAATTTTTAATTTTTCAAAAAAACTTTGAAGGTATTTTTCCAAATTTTTTCTTGTTTTTCGAAAAATTTTTCTAGTTTTTTCACACAAAAAAGTGTTCAAGTTTTTTTTTCGTCAAAAATTTTCCAAGTATATTTTATTTGCAGTATTATTTTTTTTTTTTTTTCAAAATTTTATAAGTATCAAGGTAGAAATAATGGGCTTTCTGCCCAAGGGATGCCTCTCTCGCAAAGGGTTGAAGTATGAAATTTCTCAATATTCGATTTGATCCTCCGGGTCTTCCCCAAAAACACGACGTGGAGGGTATCACATAACTTCTTTAAGGAAATTAAAATATAATAGTAGGGAGAAATTTTGAGCGTTCTCGCCCGTTCCGTGCGGCCAGGCTAGGCGACAACTTTAATTTTTTTAAGAAGGCACTTAAATATTAGGTGTACTAATGAAACTCGGCTAAAATCTACAAAATTCAAATTTACCCTGTGGCTGAGTTTCATTTTGTACACCTAATAAATAAAAATTGTAGGAAATTTAATTCTCTATAGATTTGTACTTAATTATTTTTTTCTAGGATGCACCATTTTCGGAAATAATTTTTTTTAAAATAAATTTATCTTGAAAACAGTGCGTCCTAGAGAAAAAATGAATAGAATAAAAATTAAAGAGAATTAAATTTCCAACAGATTTTATTTAGTGCATTTTTTCAAATCTGTAACGGTTTACGATTTACAAGCCTTTAAAATTAACCTTCTTAATGGTTATAATTAATTCAATAACCTTCTTACACGGAGAAGGTCAACTTTAGATGGACTTTAACGCCTAAAATGTTTCAAAATTTTGAAAAAATGAACTACTAGGTGTACAAAATGAAACTCGGCTAAAATCTACAAAATTCAAACCCTGTGGCTGAGTTTCATTTGTACACCTAATAGATCTGCTCCGTCATTTGCCAAAATGACGGAAGAAAAGATTCTGTGCGGAAAAACTGACAACGGACGGCCGGCATACGGACAACCTGATCGTTAAAATCACTGATCAAACAAGGCCCTCCTCCAATTAATTACTTCTTTTTGAAGAAGATAAAACTTCTTGAATACCTAATAATTTTAGCCCGTGCTATTGGTCTCGAAAAAAAAAACATAAACGTTCGTATTTCCTCCGGCGGCCTTCAGACGACCTTCCATTATCTCACGTGGTACATCTCGAATCTCCATCTCATTAAAAATTCAATAGGAATTTAATATCAGGGTTTATTTTCAATATATTCCCGACACGAAAAAAACACGGGAAAGGAATTCTATTAAAATAATTTCAGCATTTTTCACTCTTTTTTTTTTTTGGACAAATTATTTGATGGGGGGAAAAAAAGATTGATGATGTTTTCCGCCTTTCGGCAACAAGATGGCAGAACTAAAGAATTATCCGGCGGATTTGCATCCTTTTAAAACGGATATTGAGCAACTTGTAGGAGGAAAAACATTCCAACGTGAGGGTTCAGGTGGATCGTGATACCGTCTTTGGATAACTTGTAATGACCGGGTATATTTAGATCGGGCCCCGATGCTCTATCTTTGATTGCCATGCACCGGCTTTCCGCACGCCCACTGGTAGTCAACCATTTTTTTACCGTTTTTCAAGGAACTGATCATAAGTCCAGGAGTGACCTAGAGTTCTCGAGGGTTGTTCCTTTAATTTGCGTGGGCGACCTTCTTCACCGGCTCCATCGGTCCCTCAAAGACAAGAAAGAATTCGAACTTTACGATCGATTCAGAAGCCCCTACGTGACTTAGACGTGTGAGCAATTGCGTGGAAGTGTAATCAGTCTATAAATATTTTCTAGTTGGGGTCAACCAACGGCCGGCCGCGTCGAGCTCCGCAGGGAATGCAGACCATTCCATCCAAGGACGCCTCGGATTCTTAACTTAACTCATAATCACTGCAGATTCTCGGTAATGCAACCATTTTTTTTTCTTCTCCTTCTCGGATTCTCCTCCACTTTTTTCCCTCTCGAGTTATGAAAAAAAAAAAAAATAAAGTGAAAATTCTTCCACTTATTTTCAGTTTTTTCCCTACCACAATTTTTACATAAAAAATTTAAAACACTTATTTTTTAAGAGTCACGCATGAAACGAGTTTTAGTTTCAATGCCACAAATGCGAGAAAATTTAGTACCAAAGGCTTTCCCAGAAGAAAAACCGAGGAAGACTTCCCAAATTACATTCCAAAGTGGGTCAAAAACGATAGGAAACCAAAAAAAACTGGTAAAGTTAGTTTTTTACCCGATAACAAGAAAAGCCCAAAAATCTGTTATAAAAGGCCAGCACCGTGCCAGAAAATTGAGTAAAATGTCTTTCCCAGAAAAATCCGAGAATACCTCCCAAAATCCATTAAAAAAGGGTTCAAAAAAGGTGGAAAACCAAAAAAAATATGGTACAAAGGGAGTTCTTTACCCGATATTCCAAGGAAAAGCACGAAAAATGTTATCAACCGAACGCGAGGAAATGCCAGAAAATTTAGGAAAAAAGGCTTTCCGGGAAAAAACAGTGGAAGACAAAAAACTTCCCCCTCCGTTATACTTCCCTCCCTTATACTTCCCCCTTCCTTATACTTCCCTCCTTATACTTCCCCCTCCTTTATACTTTCCCTCCGTTCGTTACTTTCGTAAAAAAATCCATTAAAAAGGGGATTCCAAAACGGTAGGAAACCAAAAAAATCTGTACAAAGGGAGTTTTCACCCGAATAACACGAAAAGCCCAAAAATCTGTTATAACACGAGGAAAATGCCAGAAAATTGAGTAAAAATGTCTTTCCCAGAAGAAAATCCGAGGAATACCTCCCAAATCCATTAAAAAAGGGGTTCAAAAAAGGTGGAAAACAAAAAAAAATATGGTACAAAGGGAGTTCTTTACCCGATATTCCAAGGAAAAGAAAAAAGTATAAAGGGGGTTTCAAGGCCGAACGCGAGGAAAATGTAAGAAAATTTAGGAAAAAAGGCTTTCCGGGACTAAAACAGTGGAAGACAAAAAAACTTCCCCCTCCTTATACTTCCTCCTTATACTTCCCCTCCCTTATACTTCCCTCCTTACTTCCCCCTTACTTCCCCTCCTTTATACTTTCCCTCCGTTCTTTATACTTTCGTAAAAAAAAATCCATTAAAAAGGGATTCCAAAACGGTAGGAACCAAAAAATCTGGTACAAAAGGAAGTTCTCCGAAATAACCGAAAAGCCAACACGAAAAAGCAAAAAAAAAAATTAAAAAAAACAAAAACCCAAAACCAGAAAAAAGATGGCTTTAAATTTAGACCCTTAAAAAATGCTAAACAAGAGACGCAAAAACAGTCGAAAATGCTCGAAATTTGTTCCGCCGTTTATCCCACTTGACAAGAGAAAAAAAAGTTTCTTTCGAGAGGAAAAAAAAAAAAGTAGTAAACATTTAAGTTCACACAAGTTTCTGACTAACGGAAAAATGATTACAATAGTGGCTTGAGGTCCCTTCCGGAGTCTTTTTAAGATATGCAAATAATAGGCTCTTCCCTTGGGCTCTTTCCTCCCCGCCGTCCCCCGAACCGAAATGAATAATGCAACCCGTCCTCGTGCATCGCACAAAATCAAACTCACGCTTTTTTTCCTTTTCTTTTTTTTTTTCAATCAATGACTTTTCTTTCCCGTTTTTCAGGGACTTTGGAAAAATTTATTATCTGACTCATGAAATATATCATCTTTTACCGACAAGATTTTTATCTGAAGTAGGCACGATTCTAGCGAATTAATTTTGAGGCTTTTTCCTTATTTCCGGCATCCTCTCCTTCAAAAATTATGATTTAAACGTGGCTTTCGCCATATTACCATGGCGCCAGGATAACTCGGTTAAAAATTTGTCTCTAAGTCCGGGATTTGAACCACGGACTCCGCGTTTGCAGGAACCACGAACAATTTCAAAGAATTTCCATGGTTTTTACTGAATAAAAAGATTTTTATACACATTTTTATTATTTAGCAATGTATACACTTTACTAACAATAATTTTAAGTGTTTTCAAGGTTTATGTGCAAAAATAATTTTTTTTTAAATTTTAAACAGAAAAAAAAAATTAATAAAATATGTTTAAGTACTTAAATTAACTTAGTGGCATTTTCTTTAATTGACGCTACTTGTGCTAACATTTTCCATGAGTTTTCCCTAATTATAATAAATTAACAACTATTCTATTAACTAAAAAAATAAAAATCGAAACTAATTTTAAAAAATCACCATTAAAAAGAAAAATAAAGCCCTTGTGAGATCAATTTTTACACAAAAAAAAATCATCGGAGCGATTTCCCAGGATGAAACTAGGAAAAACTATTTTTTGCCTCTTTTTTATCCGTCACTCAGAGGGATTCGATGCCACTTATAAAATAAGTTATTAATTAACAAACATAAAGTCAATATTTTTTTAATTTTAACGAAATGTCATAAATCTTTTATACCTTCTAAAAATTAAGTACATAGAACACTTATTTTTTTGACAATCTGGGATAATAGGCAACAACCTATCCTTTATTTACTTGTGAGTTAATTTTGTACATCTAAGAAGGGAGATGTTTTTTATTTCTTGTCGTTCACTGTTCGTTGGAGACCTTCTTGTCTCCTCGTGGAAGGGAGAGCACCTGGAACAAAAAAAATCGTTTTTTTACTTCTTTTTAGGTGGTTTTGATTGTTGAAAAAAAAGTAGCCAAAGCCAGAAAAGGCCAAAGGAAATCACAAAAATCTAGGAATCCAACTGCGCACATATCCTCGAAATTGGGACTCATGATACACAGTCAGTAATTTTTCCACGAGGAAAAAGGCGTCATGGCAATATGGCGGAAGCCTCCAACTAGGCACAGGTATGATTTTTATGTTTTAACAAGCAGCCCGATTTGTACGAAAAAGTGATGGTCAAACAATCAAAAATGGAAAATGTTTCGTTTTACATAGTTCAGAATATTTACGTTCTGACCGGAAGGCAGTTGTTGACTCGCTAAATAAAAAACCAACATCTCTTGTTCCCATGCAAATTTATGAGAACGAAAAACCGCCTTGACTTTTTAAACCGATGACACAATTCGCGAACTGACCATTTTCAAAAATGGAAGTTCAACTTTACAGTTAGACGTGTTTGAAGAAAAAAATTTGACCGGTGCCAATGCTCCCGGTGGGATAATGTAAACAATGGAAGATTTACGTCAACTAGCTTATTTTTTTCCGGGTACAATGACTCGTTGATAATCTTTTTTAAATTTTTATGTAGCATTCTCATGAAATGACAAATTGCGCTAGGTCACCATGGGTGTCCGTCCTACTCGAAATTCATCCTAAAATTATGACTCCAGAATAGTTTTTGACGCAGCAAATACAAACTAATGTTCTTCAGAAGCTACCACTTTCAGTAGCAAAGTATTAGGTGTACAAAATGAAACTCGGCTAAAATCTACAAAATTCAAATTAACCCTGTGGCTGAGTTTCATTTTGTACACCTAATAAATAAAAATTGTAGGAAATTTAATTCTCTATAAAATACTTAATTATTTTTTTCTAGGATGCACCATTTTCGGAAAAAAATTTTTTTTAAATAAATTTATCTTGAAAACAGTGCGTCTAGAGAAAAAAATGAATAGAATAAAGATTAAAGAGAATTAAATTCCAAAGATTTTATTTAGTGCATTTTTTCAATATCTGTAACGGTTTACGATTTACAAGCCTTTAAAAATTAACCTTCTTAATGGTTATACTTCAATAACCTCTTACACGGTGAAGGTCAACTTTTGATGGACTTAAACGCCTAAAATGTTTAAAAAAAAAAATGAACTACTAGGTGTACAAAATGAAACTCGGCTAAAATCTACAAAATTCAAATTTACCCTGTGGCTGAGTTTCATTTTGTACCCTAATAAATAAAAATTGTAGGAAATTTAATTCTCTATAAATTTGTACTTAATTATGTTTTTCTAGGATGCACCATTTTCGGAAAATAATTTTTTTTAAAATAAATTTATCTTGAAAACAGTGCGTCCTAGAGAAAAAATGAATAGAATAAAAATTAAAGAGAATTAAATTTCCAACAGATTATATTTAGTGCATTTTTTCAATGTCTGTAACGGTTTACGATTTACAAGCCTTTAAAAATTAACCTTCTTAATGGTTATACTTCAATAACCTTCTTACACGGAGAAGGTCAACTTTTGATGGACTTTAACGCCTAAAATGTTCAAAATTTTGAAAAAATGAACTACTAGGTGTACAAAATGAAACTCGGCTAAAATCTACAAAATTCAAATTTTGTGGCTGAGTTTCATTTTGACCTAATAGAACGGTTGGCATTTGATACGTGAACTCTTTTACAATCAGCTGGTCGAAGATCTGCAGCGAAAAAGACGTTTTTGTGTCAAGAAGCCCTCAACTGATGCTGTTATTCCACCAATTAACAAGTTGTTTACAAAACCCGATACTTCGTGAAGAAAAAAAATGGCATCACGCGAATATCTTTTGATCAGATCCTAAACGAGTTTCCATTTAAATCGACGGGATAATTAAGGCCGAAAATATTTGGGAGCGAAAAGCGAACAGGAAAACTGGTTAGGGGAACATTCATCTTCTGAAAAGTGATTTGAAATCGGAAGAGGAGTCATCGCTTAGAACACTTTTGACCTTAGGAACCGATTTAGAATCATTGTGGTCAACGGGATAAATTGAGATCCTTTACTTATACAATCTTGTTTTCCCACACTGTTTCTAGTAAGGTTAGTAACCTATAACAGTTTGGAAGGTTCGGAATAGTTTCCTTCTGAGCCACCAAAGGCGCTAATAATGAAAGCGTCTCTTTTCTTTCTTTTTTACTGAATAGTAACTGGATTTTTTTTTCTAAAGAAACTGGTCTGAAGGAAAAAACAGGCGTGTGTGTAAGGTCACGTATAATCGCGTTTTATATGGATGTTAATG
Organism: Orius insidiosus; assembly: GCA_014119065.1. Taxonomy (NCBI): domain Eukaryota; kingdom Metazoa; phylum Arthropoda; class Insecta; order Hemiptera; family Anthocoridae; genus Orius; species Orius insidiosus. The sequence goes on along the minus strand of JACGAQ010004003.1, from coordinate 12,743 downwards.
ATCTCTATTAAGAATTTCGATCTAAAAGTCTAAATTGCTTTCCCACGACTTTTTTCATTTTTTAAACTCTTAAAAATGACATGTGAAAAAGATAAAATGCTTATTAGATCAAATTAGTATGTTTTACGACTTACCTCATCGGTGCTATGACAAAATGTTCAAGAACTTAATCGTGGAAGAAAAAAAAATTCAGCCGAGACCGGCCCACTTCATGAAATCAGTCAAAGATCGGACGGGGACGTCACGAGAAATGGCTTTAAGCCTTAAAGATCTGTCGTCTGTCAATAAAACGTCCCTGAACAGTTTTTTCTTTCCTCCTTAAAGAAAACGGTAAGATCAAGTTTTTGTGATTAGTCATTACCGGCAGTCACTTCGTCTCTTGAATGGCTTTTGGAGATGTTTAGACAAGTGGCTAAGATTTTGTCGTCGTTCTTCATGTCTTCAGCGGTGTCCTCTTCGACGGTGAACGTGGGAGAGATGAGGACGGATCCTTTGGTCGTGACGCATCGCAAAGCCGAATGTTTCTTCTGAAAAAGCGACATCGCCGCTCTAGCAGCTTCTCGGACCATCACCGAATGCAAAGCGCTTTGACTCGGCTTACATCCTCGAGAAAGCCCTTCCAGCTCGTTCATTACTAAAAAACATATAATTGTACACAGAAGCTACATTTTCTATTACCAGTAAGAGGGACCATGATGACATAGGGGTATTGCGGGTTTGGCAGTATTTTAAGCAAAGATTCGATTTGCGGGAGGCAGTCGATGAAACAGTTGGTATCCGGGACTAAATCGTGAGGCCTCACTTCCATAATAGTCTTCACTTCCGATAACGAAAGTACTTTCTGAAAAAAACAAAAGCCAATTTTCAATGCACGAAAAGGGACAAAAAAGACCCTTGTAAAACCAACAGGCACTTATGAGTATTTACTGAATCATTCAAAAGGATAATAAACGCTCAATAAAAGTTCGTAATGGAGGCTATTAGTTACCCCGAGAGTCAGGGGTAAACATACGGTTGTCTTCATAAGAAAATAAAGACATCTCGGGGCAAACGCCCTCTGCGTTCCCTCACAGGAATTATTTAATTACTCGCAATTGCTCCGCGATTTGCTCATCTTCCCAACGAAGAGTAACCCTCGGGCGTCATTTCCACTCAAAAAAAAAGTATAAGAGCAAAATAACGAGCCGTAATTTAGTATTTTTTTAGTCCCCATCATAGAAAATCATCGTTTTAAAATGAGTTATCAATCGTAAACAAAGGTTTTAAAAAATTTATAACCAAGTTATCACCTATTAAGATAGGAACTAAAAAAAATCCTATTTCTACTAAGACTCGTTTTTTAGTGAGAAAGTTATTTTTAATATTAAAACGAGTAAATAAGGCAGAAAAGAGCAGAAAAAAGGTAGGCCCCCAGTAGGATTTGAACCTACGACCTTCCGGTTTCTCACGCAATACTCTACAAAGCTATGGAAGCCGACGTAATAACGTGCCGATTGATCTGCTATCTTAACCCACATGTTTTCCCTGCTAGTTCATTCACTTTCTCCCTAAATTTAACTACAACCAGGAAAAAAGTTTCAACCCCACGCCACCTTAACCCTATTTTAATCCACCTAATATTCCCTCAGATTTAAAGTTTTTTAAAATCTTTTTCTAATCTTTTCCTCTTAATTTACTGGGTTTAACATTAAAAATAAAAATTCGGCATTGGTATACACTGACCAATAAGAAGTACCTACAAGTTTGAAGACCTTCCAACGAAAACTTCCTTAAAGAGAAGGAACAATATAGGAGGAAGAAGTATTAAGGAGGGGGAAGTATAACGGAGGGGAAGTATAATTTCAAGTATTTTTGAATTTAGGAAAATTTTCTTCTTTTTTTCTAAGAAAAATTTTTCGAAGTTGTCTTTCCTTTTTTTCGAATTTCTTAATTTTTTTATTTTATTTTATTTATTTTTATTTTTTTTTTAAATTGTCGTCAAAATTATTGAGGTAGGAATAATGGACCTTTTGCCCAAGGGATGTCCCTCTCGCGTGGCCGAAGTATAAATTTCTCCTACTAAAAAAAACAATTGTTAAAAAATATACGGAGTACATATTTGGTGGAAATCATCGGTTCAACGCAGCAAATTTTTTAAAATTTCAAACAGACATATCTACGCCATTTTTTGGTAATTCAAAAAATCGCTCTCTTTCAATCTTGTTCAAGTATTTTGGAGGATTGTGTGAAAATTGGTGAAAATCGGTTCAAAACTGCGGCCGTAAAGTGTTCCGAAAAAAAAAAAAGGGTTTTGGTCATATTCTTTTGTAGAAACATCCGTTTATGAGGTGTCCAGGCGTTAAACATCTTATTGGGCGGGTTTTGGTCAATTTTGGTGTGTAGAACACCAGTATAATCAGGTGTCCAGGCGTTAAACATCTTTTTTACCGGGTTTTGGTCATTTTCATTTGTAGAAACATCCGTTTAATGAGGTGTCCAGGCGTTAAACATCTTTTTGGCCGGGTTTGATCATTTTTTGGTGTAGAAACATCCGTTTAATGAGGTGTCCAGGCGTTAAACATCTTTTAGGACGGGTTTTGGTCATTGTTTGGTGTAGACCCAGTTAATCAGGTGCCCGGGGGCGTTAAACATCTTTTTTACCGGGTTTTGGTCATGTTTGGTGAGAAACACCAGTAATCAGATGTCCACGCTTTAACATCTTTTTTACCGAGTTTTGGTCATTTTTTGGTGTACAAACACCAGTATAATCAGGTGTCCAGGCGTTAAACATCTTTTTTACCGGGTTTTGGTCATTTGGGTGTAGAAACACGAGTTAATCAGGTGTCCAGGCGTAAAACATCTTTTTACCGGGTTTTTGGTCATTTTTTGGTGTGAGTATTTGTTTTTTTTACCGGGTTGTTGGTCATTTTATGGTGTAGAAATACCAGCATAATCACTTGTCTTAGCGTTAAACATCTTTTTGGCCGGGTTTTGGTCATTTCTGATGTAAGAAACACCAGTATAATCAGGTGTCCAGGCGTTAAACATCTTTTGGCCGGGTTTTGGTCACTTTTGGTGTAGAAACACCAGTATAATCAGATGTCCACGCTTTAACATCTTTTTTACCGGGTTTTTGGTCATTTTTTGGTGTAGAAACACCAGTATAATCAGGTGTCCAGGCGTTAAACATCTTTTTTACCGGGTTTTGGTCATTTTATGGTGTAGAAATACCAGCATAATCACTTGTCTTTGCGTTAAACATCTTTTTGGCCGGGTTTTGGTCATTTTTTGGTGTAGAAACACCAGTATAATCAAGTGTCCGGGCCTTAAACATCTTTTTAACGGGTTTTTGGTCATTTTTTGGTGTAGCAACACCAGTATAATCAGGTGTCCAGGCGTTAAACATCTTTTTTACCGGCCCAACAACCCCTGTAAAAACAGAAATAATGCCCAAAAAAAACTATTTTTCTTAATTTAAAATGGCTTTTTAACTTCCCAGAAATTTAAAAATAGTTTTCTCACTGGGATTTGGGGTAATAATTTATTATCAAGCAACAAGCAATTTGTTGAAGTCATTTGGGCGGCCGTTCAGCTGTCCTGGACACTTCAGCAAAAAAATCAGTAAAATATAAGGGTTCTCATTTAAAATAAAAAAAGTTATCGCATATCTGGCCCCGTTTTCAGTGGTTTTGAGTGAAAACCAGCGTAACCTATTAATTACGGAAAGGATGAGTTCCTTTATTTTGATGGACGCATTTAGATTACGTAGAAACTTCCGTTTCTTATTTAATCCAAGTGAAGTTACCAAATACCACACGATGATAAATAAAATGCAAACGTAATTCCGTTATAGAGAAAATAACATGGGGAGTAAATCATTCTGTTTTATATAGCGAGGATAAGAGATGTTAATAGATTTTATACACAGAGGCCATAATACGGGTGAAATAGATGCGGCATTCGAAGACAGGAAGGGCTTGTAGACATTTTAATACTTGTATTATTCCGTTATATTTTTTAAGCGCGTTAACTGTACTGACATCTATATTAAAGATACGGGCGTCAATTTAGAAAAAATATAAGAGTCAAAAATCATGGTTCTATACTGGTTTAATTTGAAAAAAAAAAAAATTCGAACTGTTAGTCGACCTAGATTCTGGCCCAAGGTCAACATGTTTATCCTTTACCTTGGACTTGATCCGAAATTCCGGCTTAATTGAAAATTACCTGGATGTTTTGTGTTTGGCTTGCTGGCGTCGGTGTTGCCTCTCGAGCTGGTCTTTTCGGATGATGAGACTCTGAAGGGTTTCGCCCAAAGATTCGTCTTCTTCGACGCCGGTCGCCTTTCCGGAATCGTCGCTTTCATCCGAGGAGCTCATCGACTCGCAGATTTCGAGGTCGCTCTGAATTCCAGTTTTAGACTCACACTTCATTTATTATCCACCAAATAAAAAGTGCAATAACGCATGCAAAGCGTGATCAAAAATGAACCGAAAATAACAAAAAGGAAAAATATAATAGAATAAAAAGAAATTGTCCGAACAAAATTATGCTAGAAAAGGGTACCTCGGGTCGGCCCTCAAACTCCAATTCTCCCCAACGCAAATTGTTCATTGGACGAAAAACTTAAAATGCTCATAACTTGTGAACTAAAAGAGGTGGTCAAAATTTTCTTTTTGTAAAAACTAACTTGTAGGAAATAAAATTTTACCTAATTTTTTCAAATTTTTAGGTGGTTCACCAGTCTAAAAATCCCAAATCAATCTTTGGGCCCCCAAAAAAATGGTTATTTCCATCGAAAAAGACAAATAAGAAGTACAAGTTTGAAGAGCTTCGAAAAGACAAATAAAAAGTACTAGTTTGAAGAGCTTCCAACGAAACTTCCAATCCTTAAGAGAAGGAGCAATATAAGAGGGGAAATGTAATCCTTTTGTAGGGAATTTTAAATATCTCGATTGGCTGCCCTGAGAAAAAAAAAAAGAATAAAGTTTTTGTAGGGAATTTAATTTCCTTTCAGTTTGCTTTTATTCATTTTTTGTGTAGGATCAACTAGGATTGGCTGATCTCGTTGGCTGCCCTGAGAAAAAAAGTGAATAAAGTACTTTTTGTAGGGAATTTAATTTCCTTTCAGTTGCTTTATTCATTTTTTTGTGTAGAATCAACCGTTTAGAAGATATGAGCGAAAAAAGATTACTTAGGTTAAATATCTCGAAAACGGCAATCCTGAGGATGAAAATGAATATAATCCTTTTTGTAGGAATTTAAATATCGATATTGGCTGCCTGAGAAAAAAAGTGAATAAAGTACTTTTTGTAGGGAATTTAATTTCCTTTCAGTTTGCTTTTTTCATTTTTTGTGTAGGATCAACCGTTTAGAAGATATGAGCGAAAAAAGATTACTTATGTTAAATATCTCGAAAACGGCAATCCTGAGGATGAAAATGAATATAATCCTTTTTGTAGGGAATTTAAATATCTCGATATTGGCTGCCTGAGAAAAAAGTGAATAAAGTACTTTTTGTAGGGAATTTAATTTCCTTTCAGTTTGCTTTTATTCATTTTTTGTGTAGGATCAACCGTTTAGAAGATGAGCGAAAAAAGATTACTTAGGTTAATATCTCGAAAACGGCTAGCCTGAGGATGAAAATAATAAATCCTTTTGTAGGGAATTTAAATATCGATGTTGGCTGCCTGAGAAAAAAAGTGAATAAAGTACTTTTTGTAGGGAATTTAATTTCCTTTCAGTTTGCTTTATTCATTTTTGTGTAGGATCAACCGTTTAGAAGATATGAGCGAAAAAAGATTACTTAAGTAAATATCTCGAAAAACGGCAATCCTGAGGATGAAAATGAATATAATCCTTTTTGTAGGGAATTTAAATATCTCGATGTTGGCTGCCCTGAGAAAAAAGTGAATAAAGTACTTTTTGTAGGGAATTTAATTTCCTTTCAGTTTGCTTTTATTCATTTTTGTGTAGGATCAACCGTTTAGAAGATATGAGCGAAAAAAGATTACTTAGTTAAATATCTCGAAAACGGCAATCCTGAGGATGAAAATGAATATAATCCTTTTTGTAGGGAATTTAAATATCTCGATGTTGGCTGCCCTGAGAAAAAAAGTGAATAAAGTACTTTTTGTAGGGAATTTAATTTCCTTTCAGTTTGCGTTTATTCATTTTTGGTAGGATCAACCGTTTAGAAGATATGAGCGAAAAAAAGATTACTTAGGTTAAATATCTGAAAACGGCAATCCTGAGATGAAAAAATATGTATAATCCTTTTTGTAGGGAATTTAAATATCTCGATGTTGGCTGCCCTGAGAAAAAAAAGTGAATAAAGTACTTTTTGTAGGGAATTTAATTTCCTTTCAGTTTGCTTTATTCATTTTTGTGTAGGATCAACTGTTTAGAAGATATGAGCGAAAAAAGATTAGTTAAGTTAAATATCTCGAAAACGGCAATCCTGAGGATGAAAATGAATATATGTAATGATTTATTCGGGGAAGTATAAGTATTTGAATTTAGGGGGGGGGGGGAATCAAGCTAGAAATAATGGACATTTTGCCCGAGGGATGTCCCTCTAGCATGTGGTGGAGGTATCAAATTTCTCCCTACTGAAGAAAAAAAATTTCACACCAAAAATGGAGTATTTGATGAAAATCGGAAGTTAACTAAAAGTTTTATTTTGGTCCAAAGAACAATTTTCTATTCGTGATTGAAAAGCCCGGGGGCCGATTCGCCAGTCTGTGATACCCTTTGGTTCGGACAAAGTAGATATTGAAAAACGAAAAAATTCCTACCTGTTCAGGAGATCCAGGAGTATCCACCACCGAAACGTATTCATTTTCTCCGCTGTCTGTCTTTTGGACTTTAAGAACGGGAGGTTCAAGTCCACAGAGAAAAACAGAACCGAAAAAACAAAATTTTTTGTATCCTTAGGCAGTTTTGGGCCAATTCAATATCGACATCTTCGTTACGTAAATTGGTTCTTGAGAATTCGCAATAAGCGGGGTGAAACCTGCCAAAGTCGCGTCCTCAGGCAAAAAGACTATTTGGCAATCTAAAATTAATGTTAGTAACTAGTAATTCGTAAATTATCCCTTACTGTCTTTTTTCTCTTCAGAGAGTAAGTCTTTAGGAAAATTGAGTTTTTCTAGTAAATTAACTAAGATGGCAAGTCTGGACCAACAGTCGCCGGGAGGCCTGGAAAAAGAGATAAGAAAAGGTCAAGTTGGTGTCTTCTTTCTTACCCGACTTTGTAGTCTTGACAGGACGGAGGAGGATTCCAGATAATGAAATGAGATGTTAACCAATCACACCAAACTTTTAAAGCGGGCAAGATAATTTGGCAGTCAGGAGGAAGTGTGTTGGCTTCGTTTGGTTTTGACATGTAATCTTGAGGATTTTAATAAACCTTTCCAATGTAAGGTTGAACATCTGAAGAGATGCGACCAACGCGCTTTCTTGGAGAGCAGGACGATAGGATCCATCAGCTCCATTTCCGATTTCACCTAAAAAGAAAAAGTTAAATCTATGTTCGACGGTGGCTTTCTCGCTGAAAAAATGTGAGGAGATCAGCAAAAGTACGCTTCCCGAAAATTTTTATTGGAAAGAGGAACCTCTTTTTCATCCACCAAATTTTACGCCAAAAAATTTTGTTTTTTTCAATTTTTCAAATGTTTGACTTTTTATCGCCATCTGTGTTTTTTCAGCTGCACCTCGTGCGATTTTCATACAATCAAAACGTGATAATACGCATTTATAATTTTTTCTTTCTTTAAATATGAATTAAACGTATTCAATTATTCCTTATTATGCAACGTCTGAGGTTACAAAACTGACGATTTCGACGCAATTTCGTACGAAATATCCAATTTGTTTTTATTTAAAGTTCAAGGGTTCACTAATTTAAAGGCCAATAAGAAGTTTTTTCCATTCTAAAAAGCGGAGTACGTTTGACGCTATAATATGGGGATATAGACGCTATTTGAGGGGGCCCCCTCAAATTATGGAGGGAAAAACCCTTTACTATCCATGGTGTTTTCTTCAAATTTTGGCGGGAAAACTCCTTTTTTTTTTTCTAGGATCACCGTTTTTGGCGGGAAAGCACCACTTTATATGAATTTCAAGGAGTTTCGTCAAATTTACGGCAGGAAATCTAACTTTTATTCCCAACTTTATCCCCCCCCCCCCACACCAAAAAAAAAGTTTTTGGAGAGAAAATCCCTACACCCTTAACACCTATTTTATATAATATTACTTATACAATATTCAAGGAGTTTTATTCAACTTTTGGCAAAAAGTATTTTTAATACAATTTTCATGAAGTTCCTTGTTTTGGGTGGAAGAACACCTTTTTAGCCTGATCCCCCCCCCTCACATTTTGGCGGGAAAACACCCTAACATACAAATTTAATAGCTTTTCTTCACATTTTTTTTCTGCCCTTCTTGGCTGGAAAACATTTTTCACCCTTTCTGCCCCACCCCTCGAATTTTGGCGGGGAAAAACACCCTTTCTGCCCACCCTCGAATTTTGGGGGAAAAACACCTTTTCTGACCCCTCGAATTTTGGCGGGAAAAGCACCTTTCTGCCGCACCCCTCGAATTTTGGCGGGAAAAAAACCCTTTCCCCCCCCCCCCCCACCCCCCCGAATTTTGGCGGGAAAAACACCCTTTCTGCCGCACCCCTCGAATTTTGGAGGGGGAAAACACCTCCTTTTCTGCCGCACCCCTCGAATTTTGGGGGAAAAACACCCTTTTCTGCCCCACCCCTCGAATTTTGGAGGGAAAAAACGCCCTTTTCTGCCGCCCCCCCCCCCCCCCCCCGAATTTTGGCGGGAAAAACGCCATTTTCTGCCGCACCTCTCGAATTTTGGGGGGAAAACACCCTTTTTCTGCCACAACCTTCGAATTTTGGCGGAAAAACACCCTTTTCAGCCCCACCCCTCGAATTTTGGCGGGAAAACGCCCTTTCTGCCCCACCCCACGAATTTTGGCGCGAAAAACACCCTTTTCTGCCACACCCCTCGAATTTTGGCGGGAAAAAACACCCTTTTCTGCACCTCTCACTCACGAATTTTGGCGGGAAAACACCCAATCAAACGAATTTAATAGATTTGTCTTCCCATTTTGGGTGGGAAAACACCCTTTTTGGCTGATGCTATCCCCTCTCCCAATTCTTTTCGGCGGGAAAACACCTTTCTTTACGTATTTCATGGAGTTTTCCTCAAATGAATTTTGGAGGGAAAAACACCCTTTTCTGCACCTCCCACTCACGAATTTTGGCGGGAAACACCAATCAAACGAATTTAATAGATTTGTCTTCACATTTTGGGTGGGAAAACACCCTTTTTGACTGATGCTATCCCCTCTCCCACTTTTCGGGGAAAACACCCTTCTTTACGAATTTCATGGAGTTTTCTTCAAAATAGCGGAAAAACACCATTTTGTATCCATTCTCCTAACCCCACCAAAAACGAAAAAAAAAAAAAGAAAAAAAACTTACTACAGCTTTTTAGAAGCTTGCAATCCAAAAAACGCCTTGAACATTCAGAACTTTTTTTATAGTTTCTGAAAAAAAAAAAAATGAAATACATAGATCAAACATTTTGGTCGTTCACCTTATATAATGCGGGCGGATAACTTAAAAAAAAAACGTTTATCTTTTTTTAAACGTAAAAAAAAATTGGCAAAAAATTCGTTTCAGAAGGTCTGGACGTTTCTTTATTTTGGCATGGATAATTGGGAGGGTTTTACGTCACTGCAAACGCCCAGAATGAGCGAATTTATTTCGGCCCGTCCTGGCAAAATTTTACGGAAGTTGGTGCCCAAGAAGCGGAAAAATTATAAATAAAATTGCTCTACTTTTTTGGTGATCCATAGAGTTTGACAAATGGAAAAGAAGCGGAGTTATTGTGTGACGTAGGTCACGGACGACCGGGCGGAATTCGAGAGAGTCCGGCCGCCTAGCAAGGTCGCGGAACCCGACCGAGCTGATTATCAACAAAAGAAAATAACAGGTGCTACCCAAGGAGATCATGATCGATACTCTATTAAAATCCTTAAGGCTAAAATAAAATTTCAAAATATTGACTTTTTTTTACTTTTTTCAATTATTAAAATCAATAACGCTTGGTTAATTGAACACGTAGAAACGTCTTTCCGGTGACGTCATCACGGTTTTTCTGGAGAGAAAAATACTTTTTATGTACTTCAAGTTTTCCTGAGTTTTAATTTTTACTTTTTTGCCAATAAAACACCCCCTGTTCCATTGTTTAATTGGTTTTTGGCGGGAAAACACCCTGTTTACCCAACTTCATAGAATTGTTCTCAGTTTTTTTGGCGGAAAAACACCCTTAAAACCCTTTTATACAGATTTCCTCAGTTTTTTGGAGGGAAAACACCCATTCCTAAATCCTCTGGGGCGGAAAAACCCCTATTTTATAAAGTTCAGCATTTTGGAGGAAAAACACCCTTTAAACCCACTTTAAACAGATTTTCTCTGTTTTTTGGCGGTAAAAAACACCCTTTTTACCCAACTTTAACGAGTTTTCTCACTTTTTTGGCGGAAAAACACTTTTTATCCTAACTAATAGAGTTCTTTATTAATCGAGTTTTGGTGCGAAAACACCTTTTTTCCCCATCTTACTGGGTTTTCTCAGTTTTTTTCTTTTTGCGGGAAAAATAAAAAAACAAAACAAAAAAGCCCTTTCACCTCATTTCCTAAGTCCTCTTGGGCAGAAAAACACCCTTTTTACCAGACTTTATTGAGTTTTTCTCACTTTTTTGGCGGAAAACTCCCATTAAACCCATATTTTCAGTTTTTTCACTTTTTTGGCGGGAAAACACCCTTTTTACCAGAATTTATAGAGTTTTTTTTTTCACTTTTTTTTGGCGGGAAAACACCCTTTTAATCCTAATTAATAGAGTTTTAATCGGGTTTTGGGGAAAACGCCGCTTTTATCCTAATTAATAGAGTTTTAATCGGGTTTTGGTGGGAAAACACCTTTTTCCCCCAAACTTTACTGCGTTTTTCTCAGTTTTTTTCTTTTTGCGGGAAACAGCTTTTTCACCGCTTTCCTCAATCCTCTTGGGCGAAAAAACGCCCTTTTTATCCTAATTCATAGAGTTCAATTTTGGCGGAAACACCTTTAAACCCACTTTTATACAGATTTTTTCTTTTTTGGCGGGAAAACACCCTTTGTTTTATCCAACTTTATTGAATTTTTCTCACTTTTTGGCGGGAAAACACCCTTTGACCAGACTTTATTGAGTTTTCTCACTTTTTGGCGGGAAAACACTCTTTTATCCTAATAAATAGAGTTTTAATCGGGTTTTGGTGGGAAAACACCCTTTTTACCCAACTTTAGTTTGGGCAGTTTTTTCTTTTCTTTTTGGGGGGAAAACACCTTTTCACCCCATTTCCTAAATCCTTGGGCGGAAAAAAACGCCCTTTTTGTATCCTATTTCATAGAGTTCAACATTTTGGCGGAAAAAACACCCTTGTAACCACTTTATACAGATTTTCTCAGTTTTTTTGGCGTGTTAACACCCATTTCATCAAATTCCATATTTTTTGGAGAGAAAACACCATTTTTACGCAATCCGAAGAAAAACTTGCGACGGACGGCCGGCAACAAAGACAATCTCAGATCGACAAACATCCCTCCTAATAAGTTTTCCTCTACGAGTTCTGGAGGAGCTATCACAATAACTTCTCTTTGAGGACGTTAAAATCAGTGATACAAATCAAGAAAGTTAACGATTGTGACAGTTTTTCGTGACTTGTAAATTTTAAAAATAACTTTCTTGTACGAAGAAAGTCCGGGCGAAAAAATTTCATCAAGGACGTTGATGTGCTAATTGGCTAATTGTCTACAAACAAAAGAACTTTCTTCCACACTAATCGGTCGAAATGTTCATTTATATTTACTCAACTGCGAAAGAACCGCACTTCTTCTAGCCCGTTTTCTTGTGAGAATGACACGGATCCTCTTGTCTCGTCTAAAAAAGGGAAATTGCTATTATGATGAGGAAGTTGACGTTTTTTGTCCTACTTGACCGTTCTTTTCCTTAAAATTCTTGGAATCTTAAATGTTTTAGTCCAAAAAAAAACTTCACGGCCCTGGTATTGAACCACGCACCTTCACGTCGTCAAGCTCAAATTATTAATTTTGAAGACCAAGAACCCCCCTTTCTCTGTTTTCCTGAGTTTTCTTTAATTTGGCCAGAAACACCCTTTCTCTTCAGTTTTTCTGGAGTTTTCTCTTCTTTAGACCAAAAAACCTTATCATTTTCTCTGGTTTTTTCGGTTTTCTATTTAGGGCAAATTATTAATTTTGAAGACCAAGAAAACCCCCTTTTTCTAGTTTTCCTGAGTTTTCTTTAATTTTGGCCCAGAAACACCCTTTCTCTTCAGTTTTTCTGGGGGTTTTTCTTTAGACCAAGAAAACCTTATCATTTTCTCTGGTTTTCTCGGTTTTCTTCTATTTAGGGCAAATTATTAATTTTGAAGACCAAGAAAACTCCCCCTTTTTCCCTAGTTTTCCTGAGTTTTCTTTAATTTTGGCCCAGAAACACCCTTTCTCTTCAGTTTTTCTGGGGTTTTCTCTTCTTTAGACCAAGAAAACCTTATCATTTTCTATGGTTTTCTCGGTTTTCTTCTATTAGGGCTTTAAAAGAACCTCCTATCATTCTTATTTTTGACTACCACATCGGCTTCGGATTTCAAAACTAGTCCACTCCATTTGTGGGACGATATTTATAAA